>JAJMFR010000016.1:0-275535 GCA_030574835.1 Yamadazyma cerambycidarum
GGAATACCTCTTTTACCTAATTGAACTTTTTTAACTTTAGCTAATTTGTATGAAGCTTCTTCGTTGGTAATTCTGTGGACAGCGAATTTACCTTTGATATCATAGATTAATCTAAAGTTTTCATTGGTGGCTTCTAAAGTAATGACATCCATGAAACCAGCTGGGAAGGTAGCATCAGTTCTGACTTTACCATCAACTTTAACATGTTGTTGCATTAAGATAGCTTTGGTTTCTCTACCGTTTAAAGCATACTTTAATCTGTTTCTTAAGAAAACAACTAATGGTAAAGATTCTCTTAATTTATGTGGACCAGCTGATGGTCTTGGAGCATAAGTACCAGCTAATTTGTCCAACATCCAATGGGATGGAGCTGCTAATCTTTTTAAATGTTTCTTTGGTCCTCTAGCCATGATTTAGTTAGTGATTGAAAAATTTAGTATTGAAAATTTTCTGTCTCAACTATATTTGATGAGGGTGATTACCCTGTGACTGTTTTTTGGGTGAGTAGTGCGATTAAGAGACAGTGAGAATGAGATGGTTGATATTAAGGGTTTGATATGTAATATATTAACAATTGGGATACCATACTAGATACCTTGAAAATCCTACTAGATATATCGTATTTCAGATATAACCAAACCTGACCGAATTTAACCAGGCTGAGGACCTTTCTTAACCAAAACCCATCTCATGACCTCCGAGAAACCAATACTTATATACACTACTTATTCCAAAACCATTTCTTCTTATAAGGAGCTAACTTTTCATCTAACTCCTTTTCCTTCAGAAGTAGATCATTGTATTCGTCTTCAAGACTGATATTCTTCTCAGTAGCCAACTTGTTCTCTTCTAATAATTTCCCAATTTCTACTTCAATGTTTTCAGGTACATCATCATTAACTTTTGATTGTAATACTTTGATTTCAGATTCTAAATTCGTTATATCATCAGATAATTCCGAATTGCTATTAAGTAAATCAGGTAATTTGATCTTTAAGTTTATGAGGTTTTGTAATAAACTAAGATGATCTTGATTCAAACTTGATAAGTTCATTTGTAAGTATTTGATTTCATTCCTTAGTTTACCATTAACCAAGTTGACTTTATTTATTTGCTGAGACTTTTGTAAATTAGAATCATATAATTGATTGAATTCTAATGTAAACTTGTGTAAATGATTTGGATTAATATTTATAAGATCATCAAAGATTTTATCAATATCATAATAATCATTTATATGAGAAGATTTCTCAGATGGTGATATTGGAGCACTTGAAGAATTTGGTGAAGTGTTGTCAATATACTTTTCATTAACGAAGATATTGAAAATCAGATTCTTCAAGAATTCTAATAACTTATCGAATTTCAAATTTAATAAGTTAACTTCATTTTGAATCATTAAATTTATACTTAATTTTATCAAGAAGTCTTCACCTTCGAATATCAAGTGATCATAAATTCTGTAGATAATGTTTATAGGGAATTTATAAGAAAATAATGTTAAAAACCATTGACTTGCATACATAGAAGACTTAATTCCCTGATTAATCAAATGATTAAACAATCTTGGATTTAATGTCTCTAAGTATCTATCAAACTTATATAACATTAAATGTAATCCCTTCATATCATTTTGGAATAAACTTCTTAAATTATAATCATACATTAAGCTTACCAATAAATTAAAACTTTCAAATTCATTCAATTGAAGATTTATTGGTGTGAGGAGGAATATCATTCCTTGAGTGTACCCAATGTCTTTATCATAATTTGAATAAATCTTCAAGATGTTGAATATCTCATTAACTTTATCCAACTTAGATATGGAATTATAAAAACTTGTACGAGTAATATCTTTCTTTATTTGACGTTCATGTATTGACTCGAGATTTTTGTTATTATAGAAATAATCATTCAATTTGATATTATTGGATTTAGATACTATACCCCAAATTATTCCTCTAATCTCATTAGGTATTCCATTGATTAATAATTGTTGAATGTCTTCGATACTTAACTTGTCATTGATTAATTTCTCCCATTGATCCCAATCGATATTATTCATTGAATTTATCATACTGGCATTCTTGATTTGTTCAAATAACGATTTAAGAGTATTTGTGCCTTGTTCAATAGCAGATCTATCCTTAGATGATTCAAAAGTTGACTTTATTCGATTCAAATTGGTTTCTAGTAAATAATTCTTGGACTCATGAAGTTCTATTGGTTGGAACTCAATAGGTTTGTCTAGTTTGAAGTAATCAATTATTGTTGATCGATCAGGAACGTTTGTGTTTGTGTTTGTGTTTGTGTTTAGGTCTGTGTTGTTTACTTTAACCTCGTGATCAGCAGTATTTACGTCAAGATCTTCAATTCCTTGCTCGATTTCTTTATCTAAAGAGTTTGATTGATTAATGTCTGGTTGGTCTATATCATGTTCATCAGCATCATTGAACTTATCATTATCACTATCACTCATATCCGTTGTTAGCGGGTCGCACTATTTTACCCTCTCAACTTCTACTAACAAGCAGGGGGAGCTGTAACCAGCGTGCGAACGTCTTACTATCAATGAATATATCAATACTATAAAACCTATACCTTTATAGACTTAACAACCTATGAATATTTACTACCCCCAAAAAACACAAATACCTCCCATTTAAGCTAACTCAGCTCCTGATAAATCATCAGTATTAATTGAATAATCACTTAATCCAAAACTAATCAATGGTCTGGTTACCGATTGCAAGTCACCATTTAAATTCTTTACATAATTATCATTATTTAATTGGTTGATTCTTACATAATCAATATTATAATCGATTAATAAGTTTTGAATTTCAGATTTGTTCAAATTTTCAAAATAAATTTCGATTTTGTCCCCAGTTATATAAATTGGTAAATTTCCTATATGACTTAATTTAACCAACTTCGACAAAACCAGCTTCAACTTTTCCATAGTTTCATAAACTTTATCAATACCGGAAGATAAGTCTTCAACATTTGATGAAATTCTTGGTAATTCAACTTCAACTGAACATCCATTACTTTCAAACTTGTTAGTCAATGCATTGTAAAATCTTGAATCATCATATGTTCTAATGGACTTAATTAATGATATGATGGATATTTCAGGAAACTTTGTTAAACTAATTCTATATTGACCATTTATCTTACCAAAAACTGGGAATTTCACTTTGTTTAGAATCTTAGAATTGAATCTACTACCAAGTCTAGACCTTGATTTGAAAGTAAATCTACCAGCCAAGTATTGATTATCAAATGAACTCCATAATGAACGATAAATCGATCCTATAGAATTGATTCCATATGGTAATTTACTTTTACTTATCCTTAAGATATGACTATGTCCGATCGGTCTTGATGTCAGATAGTAACGTCTACCTACATTAAATGATCTAGGGTTTTTCCTTGGTATTGGAACTGGTATTGGTACAGGTGCATGACGTGGACTGTTCTCTAAGTTTCTTGCAACTTCTTCTAAAGTCTTTTTGACCTTATCCTTCAACTTACTCCACTGTCTAAACATAGGGATGAATGACGCACTCGCACTTTCTTTCGCTGGTGAATTCTACGTGATAGGTTTCAGAAGTGTGTGAATCTTAATTTACACTCGATCAATTTAGTACAAATTTTTAGCTTGACCTATTAATTGGTGTGCTGATTATCAGAACAATCTTCTACTTATCGTCTAGACAGATTTTAATATCTTTCTTTAGTATTGGTGTACCGAACTCCCGGTACTCCCTAAGCTTACCCGGAGTATCTCAATCCTTTTACCCTTTAGTGCTTATTATTGGTCCGCCGCGTGGCTGCAACACAACGGGATAAATGGATTAAATTAAAGTTACACCATTTTAGGGGTTTTCAAACCCGATCAAACTCAAAATCCTACAAGTAGCAAAGAAGACATTTTCGAGTTCTCTCAAAAATTAATTGGTTAACTGCACGGTGATAATTCAAGGGCCCCCCGGGTCAGATTTGGTTGCGAATATGGAAATTAACACTACGACTTAACCCATGAGGTAAGTAACACTACAAATAGATAGTAGAGCAAAACAGATTCCTCTATAATATACATTTCCCATTACACGTTATCATTGATTAACCAAACTCTTAGTTAATTCTTAAATTGTTTATAACTTTATATCTAAATAATCATCCTCGAGCTTAATCTTCTTATAATTCAAGTTTAAATATTCGTCAAAGATTTCATCCGATTCATTGGAATTGATCAAATTCAAGTTTATATTTGAATCATTGGAGAAAATCGAATAAGTTGGTGAATGACTTAAAGAATTTAGATTATTGAAACTTTTGGATGTTTCATTTAATTGGTATGATAATTTAGGGGATTGAATAGGAGTTGAATCAATTGAATTGAAATCAAAAGTCTTATCATCATTTTCTTTAACCTCCAAGTCTTTAATTAAATTTTGGTCATGTTGATGTTGATGCTGATTATCCGTAGTATCCTTAACATCCTTAACATCATCATTATCTTGCTCACTGTCTATTTGAATCCCTTTTAATAATAATTTATGACTTTGTAAAACTTTCTTGTACTTATTGTTCTTCAATAATTCATCAATATTAATTGAATCATCACTTAATAAATATTCAATCATCGATTCCAAATTCTTAACTTTGTTTTCAACTTTTGTTAAGTAATTCCTAGTTAATGGTGATCTAATAGTTCTTGGACTATAACTACATTGCCAATTATGATTGATACATTTGATACATTTTGGGAATTGCTTAGAACATTTCAACTTTCTCTTTCTACATGAATCACAAGCTTGTTCAATAATTGGTTCAGTAATTGAATCTGACATGTTTTCGTTGTTAACAATTAAATTGATAATGATAATAATATTAATCGGGCAATAAACGACACTAAACTTAAACCACAATCAGAAAATTGAAATGATGGTTTTGTGGATTATAATAAAAGATTAATTTCAATTAACAATAACCACAAAGACAACTTTGAATAAATATGTAAATGAACTTGCTTAAATTTTTCCAAAATCCAATGAAAATTCTCCTTATAAAACTTCGATGGGAGAATTGGGACTTAATTAAGACAAATGTCGCGAATCTCAAAACAAAAAAGAAATGTGAGACTTGTACTCCGATCACCGAATGTTGGTTATCCTGTATACAAACCTAGATTCCACCTGAACCGTTGACTAACAACAAAAAAACAAAGAATAAATGAGAATGGATCTAAGTGTTTGTGTCATATAATGAGGTTAAGAAATTTAGGTTATTTAGGTATCGGGTACAAAAATGTAAACCGGGTTAGATGAATTGCTATCGATTTAACGTCAAACCCAACCTTAAATTTGTACCCAAAACTCAAAATTCATTACCCCTCCATTATATCGGTTATTAAAATAGTTATGTAATGATACGTGAAACTTACCTAAATTAGGTTGATATTTCTTGTTTACATTAAAGGCATAGATGAGGGATTTTGATAGTGTCGGTGTTGTCCTATAGTATTAGTGGATTTTATGCATTTGTATACAGTACCGGAAAAATTTTATTGCGTATCGGTGTTTTAAATCCACCACACATAGATGGGTTGTTAAAGGTTCAGTGTAGTGTATGGATCATGGTGTAAATGTATATTAACCTAACTATGTCTACCGTAACCAATACTTACCATGTACTTATTATACTTACCATGTGCCTATTATACTTACCATGCACCTATATTATACCTACCATAGCCACCATACTATTTACATTATCATTCATACACTATCATCGTGATATACGAACCCATTCTTACTAGCATATTCTCCCGCATATTTGATGTACCTCTCATCATCAACTGGTCTCTCCAATTGTTCGTTATTGTTTATCATACTTTGTAAACTAACAAGAATTGATTCAATTGAACATGCTGGTGTCCAGTCATTACCTAACAAATTTAAACATATATGACCATTTGAGTAAATATGAGGATGTAATGGGATTGTATAGTTCTTAATCTCTTCGCCAACTTGACTGGGGGTTGCTAAAAATTTGGCCTTTGGTGGAAGAACTGGGTATTCTGATCCAATCTTAACTATCAACTTATAATATTGAATTTCATACTTTGGATTGTTGATAAAGATTTCGAATTCATAGTTTTCCAAATCATCGGAATTAGAAAGTAATTTGATCCCACTTAATTGATTAGAATTTAAGGATTTAAACTCTTTAAGTAATCTTCTATAAAATGGATGACCCATGGGTAAGATGTGTTACTGATATCAATATGGGGTGACTCAAAGGGTTATTGAATATTTGAACTTCTAAGGATCTCGTCAATGTTAATATCGTGTTGATAAGTCAAACTTATACTATCAGTGGTCTTTAGATCTAATATTGATACCTTAATGATTAGGAGCCACACTTATGGTAGTTGTAAAACTGTGATTTTATAAGCTTGACGCTGCTAAAAACTGCGACTGATATCGATCCTTATCGCTATTGAGAACTTAACTATGAGTTTAAAAATTGGATGTGGGCAATTCACAGTTTCAGCTAACATTCCTCATAATTTCCAAATAATTAAAAAATTAATACACAAATCAATCCAATCGAAGATTCAAATTTTATTCCTTCCAGAAGCTTCTGATTATTTATCCAAAAATGCTAATCACAGTTTTAAGTTGAGTCAGTTGACTCATGAGCAATTGGTAAAGCCGATCCAACAAGAATTATCAAAGATATACAACTCAATTGAGTCCAACGATCCTAATAAAGGTCTTTTTGTGTCAATTGGAATTCATGAACCTGATTTGGCTAATTCTAAAACTATTAATAAATTATTATGGATTAATAATAGAGGTGATATTATTAATGAGTATCTGAAATTACACCTTTTTGATGTTAATATTAAGAATGGACCGATCTTGACTGAATCTAGAAGTGTCACTGGTGGTAAGAAGATCTTATCGCCATTTGAAATCCCAATTGATCCCAGATTCAAAATTGGGTATCAAATTTGCTATGATATAAGATTCCCAGAATTAAGTACAATTTTATTCAAAAAAGGGGCAAATATTTTAACGTATCCAAGTGCATTTACTGTCAAAACTGGTGAAGCTCATTGGCAAACTTTAGGTAAGACCAGAGCAATAGATAATCAAAGTTATGTAGTAATGGCAGCCCAATGTGGTGAGCATAAATTAACAGATAATGATGAAGATGAGGATGTCGTTAAAAGATTAAGCTATGGTAATTCTCTTATCATTGACCCATGGGGAGAAATCATAGCCCAAGGCAAAAAATGGGATGATGAGTTAGTTACTGATGAAGATGGAGATTACTATGAGTTGATTGAAGCTGATTTGGATTATAATAGAATTGAGGGGATCAGACAAAACATGCCATTATTGAACCATAGGAGAGGAGATATTTATGAATTGAATGAATTACTGAAGGAGTAAACGTTGTTAAAAGGGGAGTAAGGGTAACTAAACGACAGTAAACGAGAGTCAATAAGAGTGCATATAAGTAAAACGGAAAAATGCTAAATCTCCTTTAATTTGCTCTATAATCAGCAAATTATGAACTCGACCTTAGCTTTGATTACTCTATAGATTAGATGACCATAATTCAAACCATATGGATGTCATTCAAACTGATCAGCCATTCATTATCCAAATTGGAGAAGTTTTGTTTAGCTTATAGATTAATAAAGGATAAACGCGTCAGTTTTTTATGTTGATATTTTTACTTAGTTAAAATGTTGTGTAAGTGGAGATTCACTTCTCCTATAATTCGAGAATCTTCCTAATTACCCTCTATTAAGAAATAGGGTAGCAACAAGGAGGGGACACTCAACCTATTTTTGTATGGGACACTCAACCTATTTTTGTATGGCGACATTTTGATGGCTATAATTATTTGTAGGCGTAGAATTTTGGTGTACAAGAGAGGGGAATCTGAGAAAAAGAGGAGAACTTGTCGTTTGACTCATTAGCACCGCGACATTTTCCCTAGCAAATAATCCGAAACTTCATTACACCCATAGTTAACCAACCCAATTTTTTCGATTTCTAGGATAGAGCGACTGCAAAAAAAAACCCCTCTTTCAAGTTTGTACTACATAAGCGTTACACAAAAAAGATATAAATATCTGCCTAAATAACGGTGTGTAAGATCAACTAACTTTTTCCTAAAACATTCAACATGTTTAAACAATCAATTACAATTTTTCAAGGTCATAAATTAAATAAGTCCATACTTAATAATCTTATTGGTTATAATTTAAAACTTACTTTTAAAGATGTACCAGATTATAAAGATTATAGTCGTATATTTACAGAATTCTTGAACATTCATCCTGATAATTGCAAGATATTAGTATCGAGTTATCCAGGAATAGTCAATAATCATAAGACTAAGATTTATTTGAATGACTTGAAACTTATGGGACCTAATGAATTTGGTAGATTAAGATTTCAAGGGCCATTAGTAACTGATTTTAATAATAAATTGTTAGGCAATGATTTGAAATCAATCGATAGAATTTTGCACAATTTTGATCACAATGAATTGGTTAATGAATTTGATAATAAAGTCGAATATCAACCAGTTTTAGACACAGTCATAGATAATAGAATTAAGGGTAAATTATCCGAATTTAATAATTATATAAATAGTAAGAAATTAAAGAATAATAATGGGTTTAATATGATTCATCCACATGCAGCTGAATTTGCTGATTTATTTTAGGTTAATAGGGTTTATAGATAGGTAATATAAGGTAATAATAGATAGATCTCTGGTCTTATTGTGTATTTGAAGTTGTGGATCTCTTGATTATGTGTTTTGTGGCACCCCTATTCTTATCGTTATCAACGTGAGCCATCGTATAAATCGAACTTGCCGCATCGTTTAGAAAGAGGGGCATTTTCTTAACACATCCTACATATAATGAATCTAGACAATTATGATGATTCCAGAATCGGTTACACCTGATTTTGTTGAGTTATATCAATGTTGGTAACTACACCCTTGCATGTATCATAAAGGGTTCATTCCTACATATAAGGTATAAGAGACTAGACATGGCTTAATATATTTGCACACTCACTAACTAAAACCCCATTCTCTTAATAACATATTGCTGTGATATGATTCCTAAACTTAAGTTTAATCCATCTTTGATCCAACCTTTGACCCACTCTTTTGGATCAATGTCATAATCAACAAATTCATCAACTTGTTTACCAACCAACCAATTACTCCAGATCAATGGGAATGATTGTGTTTTTGTCTTGATAACAATATTGTTGGTAATGTCTCTCAAAACAATTATAAATTGGAAACTTTTGGAATTGCTTTGATCGATTACAATATCAGTATTATCATCATCTGATGTAAGAGACTCAGTATTGATTGGTAAGATGGATATGAAGATATTTGACTTATTGATAGATTTCAATTTTTCATTCATTTCTGTCTTTTCATTCTTTTCGAATTCGACTACTTTATTGAAATTGTTTATGGAATTCTCCAAATTGGCAACACATAATTTTTCACCATCAATTAATTTCCCAGTGAATAAATTCAATTCATTATCTGGGTCACGTTTATGGTTAAAGTCATTAACTTGAATTTTAATTCCACCTTCAACTTGATTCATCACTTTACCAAAATTCTTAGAGATCAAATCTGGTAAATAATTCAATTGGAAATCTTGTACAGTTATAATGTTTAATAATTCATCTTCATTACCTATAATGGTTTCACTAATGTCTGATAAAATCCCGTTCAATCTTTGAGTAATTGAACTGATTTGTTCAAATGTCTTTTCACCATTTATATCTTGATCTTTAATGAATTCTTGTCGACGTAAGTTCAATTGATTTGTAGTATTACTAGCTAATTGGTACGTGGTTTCGGTCAAGTTGCTAGCATTATTTGTAATTGAACCCCAAATGTTGGATACTGCGTTTGATCCTTCTTTATTCCACCAATTGGTTATTGAATTAAGAGGATCAATCTCAAGTTCTTTATTAGCATTAAGTTCTGACTTCAATTCTGTTTCATTTGTTTCGTCAATTTGTTGATTTTGTTCCTGTTTAACTTCTTGAGTTTCTTTGACTTCTTTCTTGTTGTCCTTTGTTTCTTTCTTTGTGTCTTTGGCCTTAGTATCTTTACTGTTGGCGTCTTTATCCTTCTTCCCTTTTGGTTCTAATTTCAGAGGTTTCTTTTCATGTGCTTCCAATTCATCTAAAAAATCCATAATATCTTCTTTACCTTCAGGTACTGGTGTACCGGACTTAGAATCTGGTAATGAATTAATGAAATCTAATACATCATCTTTGTTTGACATGTTTATGCCTTTGTGCTAGTTGTAAAAGTTCGCGACGATCGATCTTTGGTGATAGGTCTCATCCAGTAAAACTTGCGACTTTAATAAGGTGATAAATTTTTAACAATGCATCCTCAATTAGATAGAGTCAGATTCGATCCATGTGTTGCTTTAATGGATGCATTAGAAGAATGTCATCGTCAAGAATTTCTTAAGCAAGCTTTAGGAATGTGTAATTTCGAAAAAGATGAGTTAAGTAAATGTTTGCATCATACAAGAGTTCATGATGCTAATGAGAGAATCAGGGAAAGCAGAATTAAACAAGCCAAATTCCAAGAAAAATTGAAGAAAAACGAGGAGGACTTGTATGGGAAGAATGGGTATTTGAAGAAAGTCGTTGAAAAGACTAAAGAAGAGAAATTGAAGGAGTCTAAGAATTAGTTAGAGTAAACCATGGTAGGACTATGGTAATGAAAAATTTTGTAAATAGTTTTTGTAAATAAGAGGACAACGAACCGATCCAAATATATGATTCATGTTTATTTCATTAATCTACTATTAACCCAGGTTACATCACCAGAATAAGCCTAGCTTAATCTTGTCTAGTTCTCAAAGTCTTCTTAACTACTTTATCCTTTGTGATTATATAAACTATGGCCCCCCAACCTGATAATGTATCTCTATCAGCAGCATTCAACAAAGCTTGACTTATAGTTTCAAACAAATCATCAGCTTCTAAATTTGGTTCATATAAACTTTCACACATACCATATAATTGATCAGTGGCAGTTCCTGAAACGATGAAATCTTTGGCAAAATCAATACATCCGATTAAATCAAATCCACAAATGAATGGTTTGTCTGATTTATCTAAACCTGCAACAATTGGTCCAATAAAGTATGGTCCAAATCTTTTTTCATATAAAGTTGAACTAACTAAATTGGCAAAAGTTTTTGGTTCGATTTTACGTTCTTCTCTTAATTCGTATAAATTGTTTTTGAATCTGAAAGTTTCACTCAAGGTGGTCACATCAGTAGCTAAACCTGTCAAACCTAAGAATACTTTGTCATTAATACTAAAGATTTTTTCGAAATTATTGGCTAATCCAAGTGATTGACTACCTAATCTTAAATCACATGCTATGGCAACACAATCTTTACCTACCATTGCTACGGCAGAACCTCCTGAATTGTTAGTATAGGCTTTGGGATGGGGGGATTAAGTTACATACCATTAATTGAACTTGGGTCAGACATGGTGGCGGTTTGATTATTCGCGAGATTTGAGAGTACTGAAGTTTGGCTGGGAGCCTGGGAGTGAGCCTGGAAGTGAGTCTGGGAGTGAGGCCCGGTGTACGAGTGAGAATGTATGTGAATTTGATTTGGTCCTGAAGGCTTTTGTTTTAGTGTTTCTGTCCTAAAAGTTTTAAATTTAGAATCAGTGAATCCTTCTCTATTCACTCATACCAATTCCAGAGATATTTATCGAAAAAAGAACTTTTCATGACCCCCAAATTAATGTCATATAATTACGACATTGTCGTAGTGTCGTTTTTTTACTTGTAGTTTCTTAGTATACTAACACAATTACAACTATTAATTATTATAAGTACATAACATACAAAAAACCGAAAAATACAAAGCTAAACATTCTGATCTACTCCTGTCTAAGCTCCAACTACTTCCTCTTCCTCCTCCTTTATAGTGTTTGTACTATAACTATGGCCAATGTCCTTCTTGGTGCCTCTCAACAATTGACTTATAGGACTCTCGTCATCCTTATAGTTTGATAACGTGAAGTTCTTTGGTGACTTTACTAAATTAAATGAGTTGTTGATATCACCAATCGTCAAGTTTGGAATTTGGTTTTGTAAGTCGTTCAAATTGGAAATCGACTTTGAGGTTTGGAAGGTTGGGATGATCTTACCAACATCCTTAAGACCAACGAATAACTTTTTGATTTCGTATTTGACTAATCTTGATAATTCAGTTTCACCGTCAAGTTTTTTTGGTGTTTCGGTGTTATCTAATTGAGTTTCAGTTTCAGGTTCTGTTTCTAAGTCAGTTTTATCAGAGTCAGCACCGTCGAATTTGTCAGTTGTTTTATCGTCAGTGTTGCCAATGGTGTTATCAACAGTGTTGTCGGTGTTTTCAGTTTTTTCTTCGACTTTGTCAAGTGATTTATCAATTGATTTATCATCTGGTACAGAATTAAAGTCATCGTTAGAGCCAGCTGATTTAACAGGACTTTCTCCAGTTGGTACCTCATCACCATCAACTTTACTATCTGCCAAACCATCATCTTGAACTAACCCTTCACCTAATTCTCCACCTAACCCTTCACTTAATCCTCCAGCTAATCCTAATTCCGCCTGCTTATTCTTTTCATCATCCTCTAAATCAAATCTCAATTGCAACCCAAACCCTAATATGATCAAATAATTCTTGTACTTCTTTAAATCAAACTTATACTCGTTCAATTTAGCTTCAAAGTTATTCAAGACTCTGGTATAGTTAGAACTACCAGCCATTGAACTCAAATGCTTGAAGAACTTGATTCTTAACTCATTGAACTCTTTGAACTGCTTCTTCAAATGATTATAGTAGTTCAAGGTCTTGATGAATTGTTTCATCATATTGTAATGATTCTCATTGCTTGAGTAATTATAAGTACTTAAATAAACCCCAGTTGGTGATACTTCCCATTTTTGTATGGTCTTCAATTTCTTGAAGTTTGGTTTGTTGGCAATAAGACTATCCAAATTATTCCATCCATACTCAATAGATGATACACTTTCTTCAAAGGCTGGAATGGCCGTAATCTTAGAAGCCCAAAAATTACAAGTATTGATGAATTCTAAGGCTATTTCCTTTGTACCAGCTTCAAAAAGGAACTTCTTGGGTGACTTCTTTGTGGTCTTAGGGAAAGTTAATGAGAAGGTATAAGTCTCATTATTGATATTAACTTTCTTAGTATTAGTCTTTTCAATTTGAGCAAAACTTGAACATAAATTGTAATTCCCAACATTAGCAGCGTTATTTAACCAATTACCATCACCAAGATCTTTGGATGATGTTGTACTAGCAAATTCATCGTATTCTTCATCTTCGTTGATTTGAAAGAACCCATAATCTTTTTGTTTCTTCTTTTGAAGTCTTTGAAGCTTTTGTTGGTGTTTCTTAATGATCTTTGGATCAAATGAATATAAGTTTAATTCTCCTTTCGATACAACCACGAAATATTCAATGAACTTGTTGTTCAATGGTAAAGGACTTGAATTCAAACTATTGGTTTCAGTTGGTGAAGTTGATCTTCTAAAGAATGAAAAAATCCTTGATGTAGTAGTAGTAGCAGAAGCTGTTGATGCTGCACTTGATTGAACGGTTTCAGGTAAATTGTTATCTTGTTGATCGTTATTGAGAATCTTTAACTTTAAGATCCCTTCTTTTAAGTATGGAGATCCTTGTAATTCCAAAGTCAAGTCAAAATGATCTTGGAACTCGTCAACATTGAAGTTTTGTAAATCTTGTTGATCATTATCTAAATTCAAATTCTTTAATTCAGCTGAACTAAATGAAACAACTGATAAATCGTCTTGTTGAGTCATTAAAGAGTCTTTTGAGATTATTGAAGCTCTTGATGATTTCCTATTAACTTCTGATCTCAACTTATCAATGGATTGACGGTTCCTTACAAATCCATTATTATTGGATTGTTGATAATATCTTTGGTTTTGATCAGTTATTAATGCCCTGGTGAACCCTTTACGATTGTTCATTTGTGAGGCTGATGAATTATTACTTGGGATTCTTTTCATATTCAAAGAACTACGATGGTCCGTTGACCAAATTGATGAGCTGGAAATTTGTCTTGTAAGATCATTAGTTGGAGTTGTAACTAAAGGGTCCGATTTCTCACCATTCTCTTTGTGTTCTCCATTTTCCCCATTTTCAAGTCTTGCAACGTTTTCTCCGTTCTGTCCCTTATCTGTCTGGCCCTTCTCTCCATTTTGTCCCTTTTCTCCCTCCTGCTTGTCTATCTTCCCATTACTGTCATTCTTAGCTTCTTTGTCTTTGGTTCCCTCTGTCTTTAAGTGTAATTCATTCCTTAATAAATCATCATAATAGTTCCCCAATTCTTTCTCAATGATGATTCTCTGTTTGATTGTCAACTTCTTGGATGTCTTGATATCTTGTTGGTTGAATGTCGTGAAAGTGTTTCTGATATAATCACTTTGACTCATCTTGGACTTCTTGTTAACTTCATTATTGTGTAAGGACGTATTCAATAATACTAAACTATAGACAATAATGTAAATTTTTTCGAAATTTTTGGTACAAAAAAGGTTCAGTGGATTCTGTTTAATGTAGCTCTTGGTGAAACTTGTTAGAATCCTATCAATCTCTTGACTTTCACCTTTCAAGTATAATTTTGAACACAAATTTCTAATGGACTTTAACAAGTTTGGGTCCCATTTGAAAAGATCCATATAAAACTTTCTGATTTGATTGGAATCGTCATCTGTGGATGCTAAGAATTGAATGTACTCTTCAGGTTGAATGGAAACAAATTCTTCATTGAAAAGTTTCAAAGCAATCTCTTTGAATTCATTTTCACTACTCATATCTATAGGTGTTTAGGTGTGAACTAGCAACCTTTGACTCTGGTGTGCTGTGATTATATAAACAATTGAAGTACTAGACGTCGGAAATCAGCTGATCTAGTTATCGTAGCTTGTTGTATACTCAGCTATAGTTCTTTCGTATCTCCTTTTAGTGGAAGTTTTTCAATCTCAATCTCAATCTCAATCTTAGTTTCTCGATAAGGTACCACTAGTGAACTTAGAGACGTGTTTGTGGCACTTAAGACGTGTTTGTACTAGGTCAGCTTGGAAGCAATAAATTTGACCTTTTTTAATAAGACCTTGATAAGACCGTCGATGATTTTTGTCTTCGTATGTCAAAATTTAAAATTTTTCAAATAGACGAAACTGTGACAGTAAACAGAGGTGCGGCTTTCCATCATGGTTTCGTAACGGTTTTAGCTGTAGGTGGAGATTCTTCGATGAAACAGCGTAAGGGGTTCGGTTAAGGTATTGATGGTAGGATATGGGTCGAATGGGCTTAGTTAAGGAACCAATTTGTTTGGTAAAGCTGAGGATTGTTCATTTGCTCTATTGTTCTGACAGTTTAATTTACCCAATTAGGCAATACGAAGTTTAATCTTGGGCGTTTAATAGGGTTTAATCTTGGGCGTATAGGGTTTGTACAGGGCTTTGCATGAAATTTTGCATGAGATTTGGATGTGCATTGTAGATGACTTTGCATAAGATCTTCAAACCTTCGGTGTTTGTGTCAAGTCACATGATGAATGATTAAATGTGCTGGGCATTAGGTGGTGTGTTAATCTCAGTGCCACCGTTCGTACTGTTCTGGTGCCCACCGAACCATCTCACTCTCAATCCACTCTCAACCTCTCTCAATCGCTCAGAACGACTGCAAAAATGAGTGGCAATATAACCACTGTGATACATCAATTAGACCAGAATATCATTAATGAAGATGATATTCAAGCCCTTATCAGACTGATATCCATAAATCAAACCTCGGTGGACATTTCCGTGGTTTTACCCGTACTAAACAAGGTTCTAAGTGCACCTACATATTATGATCTTGATCCACAATTTAATGTCATCCAATTGTATGAAACAATTCTAGACAAAGTTGATACAGAAACTATCTTCCAATTGTACTCATTTGACACTATTATCACTAACTTGAGGTATCATAATCAATTCACATTGTTAATACTAAAAATCTTGACTTTGAAGATTGACTCCTTTAGTAAGTTATCAAACTTCGATACGTTATTGTTAGAGATTTTGACTATATATTTGAAGGCACCTGACCTGATTATTCAAATTGCAAACCTGATCGAATTCCTATTGAAAAATTTGAATCCTACCACACTAAAGTTACTCAATAACGAACAATTCCAATCCTTATTCAATTCCACTAAATCATCCAAAAATTCAACTTTAATCACTAGGCTACTAACAGTTATAACCATCACTTGTTCTGTAGTCCATTTCACTTATGATTTCCCTATAGATCCCGAAGATGATGATGTTCTATTGACAATCTTGATCCTCCAATTTTATACTACAGTGCTTGATAAAGTGCCTTTGGAAACTTTACAACCTATCATTTCCCAAATGGTCAAATTATTCCTTAATAGGAAAAAATCAGAGAACATCCAATCATTTTTATTGACAGATATTTCTGATTTCCTTATAAAGTTGTCATTCATCACTAATTTGGATTTCTTAAAGTCCTTCAACTTTTATTTGGATGATGATATTTATTTCTTAAGTAAATTCAATCCCAATTTGGTTGATGATGATTTTTTACAGTTCCTATTAGAGTATCCTTTACTTAATCCCAAATTGTTTCCAATCCTTCTCAATCTAGTCAAGAGTGAAATCTGCTTACCAAAGATCATTGAATCCACCAAATTATCAAATGAAAGTATTAAGAAACTCCTGATCGATAGCACATACCAATTGCTTATAAATTTGTCATTAACAGATAAGGGAGTTAATTACTTGCTTAATTTACCTCAAATCGTTAATGGTTATATTATCAACCATGATCCGGTCTTTAATGACATTTATGAGTTGAAGGTTACATTATTGGAGAATTTGATATTTAAGAATTATAATTTGTCGATTTGGGAGAACCAGATCAATGATAGCTATAGGGTAATGAAAAATGGTAGAGAAGTTAGGAATGAACCTAGGGTTGATGTTAGTGATGAGACTGCTTGATGTTGCTGTATATACATTTATTTACTGCCCGGTCCTGCCTGGCCCTGTGCTCTCTAATCTCGTGCTATCCTACCCGTAAAACTTCCCTATACTCTACCCCATCATATACAAACCTCAACAGATTCTCAACCCTTACATCCAAAGGCATCTGGTCTCTATTATAAATCCCACAACTTTTCACCTCTATTATCACCACCTCAATATTACTCTTATTTTCAAAATCTGTAGCCAACTCCATCCCATTACTCCACCGTAAATTCGCCTCATTGATCAAGAACAAACTTTCTAAAGTATTATAAGTGATTCTCTGCCTGTTGATCCTCTCAAAGTGCTTCACACATTCAAACGTGAACTTCATAAGCACTTTGTGGGTTTTGTCGTTGCCTACAGCTGTCATCCCGCCGTCTTTGGTCATTTTCAAGAATTGATCAATTCTCACTATACAAGTACCAAATTGGGTTTTGTTGTCCTTAATGAAACTTGATTTGATAAGAGGGGCTGTATACCTTTTTTGGGGATCTATATTTGTAATAATTGAGTCATAGATCCAACTCTCTTGTAGCAGTAGAGGGTACTGATTCATAGGCTGAGGGTTAGGCTGGAAGAAGGCTGCTGCGAATTGGTTGCAGACATGGAAGTCGGGGGAAAGCCTGGTTGCAAAATTGAGCAAATCGCCCATATATACAGTTATAGTTCTATTTACATCCACAAACACAAAAACCTCCTATACAGTCTTTCACTAAGGAAGTCTTCTCTTCTTCTGTAAAGCTAATCTTTGTACTCTCTTAGCTTCTCTCTTTATCTTCTGTTTCTCTAATTCCTTATCATCCATATCCTCAGAATCGAGGATGTCTGCCATCAACTCAAGCACTGGTCTTTGATCACCTATTTGATCCAATCTGGTAATCAACGTATCAGACGCAAACAAAATCTCTAAGTCTTTAAATGACTTTATAGGTCTATTGATCTTGTTTTCTAACTCATAGATGTTAGTGATTGAATTATACTCTTGCAAGTACTCCTTTAACTCATTAGATAACTTTATAAACTCTTGTTCACTAGTTAAGAAATTCGATTTGTTACTATACCTAGCACTGAAATGAGTTAAAATCAATTTTGAGCAATTCATAAACCTTGCAACATTGACAGCCTCAATCATTGTTGAATGTTTCTTGGAAATAGCTTCTTCGATCAATACATTGTCTAATGAAGATTCGTGTATCAATAAGTCACTATTATAACCAATATCAACGAATTTCGAATTTGGTCTAGTGTCACCTGAATAAGATACCTTGAATGATTCTTGTTGGTTCAATTGGAACTTTATACTAACAGAATACGCCCAATAACAGTGAATGGCTCTACATGTT
Organism: Yamadazyma cerambycidarum; assembly: GCA_030574835.1. Taxonomy (NCBI): domain Eukaryota; kingdom Fungi; phylum Ascomycota; class Pichiomycetes; order Serinales; family Debaryomycetaceae; genus Yamadazyma; species Yamadazyma cerambycidarum. The sequence goes on from JAJMFR010000016.1 coordinate 18,546, forward strand.
AAAAACTCAGTTATATTCAAATCCTGGTACAATTTTTCAATGTTTTGGGAATTTATAGGTTTTAATGAATCTCTTGATAATTCTAATTTGGTGTTGCCAATATCAAAATTGGATTCAAAGGTTTCAATGTCGATTTTCTTGTACTCTGGCACTCTTGATTTCATGAAATCTTCACAACTTATGTAATTAATACGAGAAAGATCAACAGTGTTCAGTTCTAGTTTGTACCATTCGGCTAAGAAATGATTATATTGCCATGGAGTGACAATATGTAAGATTTTAGTGTTGTCATGATTAACTTCGAACCATTTATTTATGATCGATATTAATCCTAGGTGATGGTCAGCATGTAAATGACTTAAAAATATAACACTGAGTTCTTGAAATATTTGAATATATTGCTGATCATGGCCAAAAGTTCTTAATAAAGACCCAAGCGTATTTTCTCCTCCATCAAATAAAACGGACTTGTACTGAATAGTATCACCATTATCGAACGGTAATCTTAACAAGTTGGAGATAACGTTCCTTTGTAACGATGGTAATGCTGAACCTGTACCCAAAGTTGATACTTGGACATTATCTTTGAGTATTGAACCCTTTGGTTCTAGACTTAATGGAGTAAGATCAATGATTTCTTGTTTGTTAATATTAGGCAAATTCAAAGGTACAATATTTTCATCAAAAAGATCTGACCATGATTGGTTGAATATTTGGGAGTTGTCTATGGTGATACCTTCAGGATTGATACAGAACTTTTGCAATTGTTGTAATTTGATGAGATTCGAGGACTCTAATGGTTGAAATGGTTCAGTGTATGGTAAGTTGAAAAATTGCTTTAAGATCGATCTTAATTTCAATAAATGTATGGAGAAGGTTTTAAATACAAGGGTGTTATCAGCTAAGTCGCTATGACTTATTATATGTTGGCATTGGGGAGGAAACTGCTCAATAAACTTTATGTAAGCATCCAGGTTATAATCAATATCATCACCTAACAAATGATAGACCAACCCTATTTCATCTCCTTGTAACCAATCGTATTCTAAACTGTTCTTCAAGTAGGTTTGGTTAGGAATATCAAGAACCAAAACTCGTGGGAATGATTTACTCTCACCTACAACTTGATGAGGGTGGATCAAGACATTTTCATCATTCAACACAGGAACTCCGTTAGTCAAATCCTTAAAAGCTAACCCAGGTTTAACTCCTAATTGTTTAGCTTTTGCAACATCGAATTTACCTCTGATTGGTAAGAACTCAATCATATAACTTAGGGCTTTTTGATCTTTATTATGATGATTTATATCGAAATCTTCAATTGACACATGAGTCTGTAAATCCTTATCGGCAGGATCACTCTTATAGGATTCAGGGTCTTGACTGTTGACTTCTGATGTGTCTAACGGGAACATTAAACTAACCAACTTAGTTAATTGTCTTGTAATTACAGAACTATTTGATGGACTTTCCACCCAAGACTCTTTTTCAATCTTTATTGGCTTTATGATCAAATTACTATCACCTATGAACTTGTCTGCAGACTCAGATACATCTTTAATGTTCAATTTGACTCCTTTTCTAAACACAAAATATCTCCAACATGCTACTATATAATTCAATAATTTGCCATTATTCGTATAGACGTCGATATCTTTCTTAGTAGAATCACTTATAGTTAAGAATAGCCCAGGTAACCCACCGATTTGACTCCAGGAATCAAGAATCCCTGTTAAGAACACTCCTTTAAGCTTATTCAATCGAATCTTCTTATCATTAAATACTCTCTGTGTCCCTTCAGAAATCTTCCCAAAAAAGTACCTATACCCTTCACGATTTGTTATCATTAGTAAAGGATGCTGGGAATCATAAGTCTTGTGGTTGATGGTAGTTATGGAAAACATTGTGGTTGTGAATTTGTGGAAATCTGAGTACTGATTAAACGTATTGAAAAACTCAGTCTTTGATTCGAATTCTTTTGGGTTTATATGATGAGAACCTAATTTGAAAGATGACCTGGCTTTGTGTTTTCGGTTAATGAAAATCAATGGTCGTATTTTGAAGGTCTTATTTACCTTTACGATGGAAATAGAAAACAGTTTGATCGTGATGAGATAGTGCGAAGGGTCGCTATGACTCGATGAGTTCAGTGGGCTAGTCAATGGTGATGAGATAATGCGAAGCGTCACTGATTACTACGCTGGATGTCTAACCAGCTCCAGTCACAACATTGAGCTTGAACTTCTTTAATTGTTCTTCACTACCGCAGTATGTCAATACTTTCATAGTAGACGGATCATACGTTATACCATCCTCGCTATATACAAATCTATTCCCTACCTCTACAGCTCTACGATTATTTCTTCTGCTGGCCCAGCCAACCCACCTCCACATTCCTGCCGCACTGCGCGGCTTGGTAACTTATCATAAGACAACCACAAACCTAATCCCATCACTCCTGTTATGGCAAAAATATCCCATCAACACATTAACGATAGTGAAATATCGGATGCTATTGAACTATTAATCCACCAGTACAAAGGTATACTATTTCATGATAAGTCTTCTCATACCGAGGATCTGGGGTTCTTATCACAACTACAAAGCATTGGTAAGGAAATACCACTCATTAAGAACTTTATTCCAAGTGTTGATGAAAAACAACAACTCATACAATCCCTTTTGTGTCAGCAGAAAGTATCAACTTCATTTGCAAAGTGGTATGACTTGTCTTTACAGTTGGATGAAATTTTAGACAACAATACATGGAAGAATACTCCTGAAAGTGACTTGTATGACCATGAATTCGTTTATAACAGTTTACAAGAGATGAAGAATGCTAGAGAATCTGGTGACTATAAATTGTTGCTTTACTTGATACGTACGAAATGGGTCAGGAATGTTGGAAACATTGGAGATATCAATTTATATAAGCATTCGTTTGTGGGCACTAAGAAATTGATTGAAGACTATATTGAAGAATGTAAGTTGTCATTACAATATTTGGTTAACGACAAAGGGGTCAATTTGGATGATAGGTACTTATTGGGGATGTTGATTCAAACTAGAAAGAATATTGGTAGAACCGCTTTGGTGTTAAGTGGTGGTAGTACGTTTGGAATGTTCCATATTGGGGTATTATTATCATTGTTAGAAGCAAATTTATTACCAAGGATTATTAGTGGATCACTGGCTGGTTCAATAGTTGCATCGATTCTCTGTTGTCATAATAATGAAGAGAATAAATTGTTAATTGAGACTTTAAATGAAAAGGAATTCAAAATCTTTGAATCCAATGATGATGCTGAAGAGTTCAACGAGCCTTCTGATGATACCGATGGTACTGAAAAAAAGAAAAATCAGTTCAGAAGATTATTAAAAGGGTTTGGTCATTTTTTGAAGTATGGTACTGTGTTTGAAATGGAAGGACTAAAGAAAACCATCAAAGAGTTTGTTGGTGATTTAACATTCAGAGAAGCTTATAATAGAACCGGAAAGATTTTGAATGTGACGGTTAGTCCTGCTTCATTGCATGAACAAACCAGATTATTGAATTACTTAACGGCCCCAAATTGTTTAATTTGGTCAGCAGTTTGTGCTTCATGTGCATTACCTGGATTCTTCCCTTCTACTTCGATCTATGAAAAGAATCCTAAAACCAATAAAGTCCAAAAATGGAATAATGATTCGTCTATAAAGTTTGTAGATGGGTCTGTTGATAATGATTTACCAATCACAAGGTTACTGGAAATGTTTAATGTTGATCATATCATTGCCGTTCAAGTTAATCCTCATGTTGTGCCCATTTTAAGGATTTCTATAAATAACCCTGGAGGTGGCATAGAACATGATATAACCACGAAAGTCAAAGGACTTTTAAATAATGTGTATGATTTGGTTTCAAGTGAATTGATCCATTTCTTTCAAATCTTAAATGAAATGGATATCTATAAGAACTTATCCACAAAGGTAATCTCGTTATTATCACAAAGTTATAGTGGTGATATTACTATTTTACCCAATTTCAAAGTTCAGGATTTCAAGAAGATATTCGATAATCCGACTCCAGAGTTTATAGCAGATTTTATAATTCGTGGTGCTAGAGCAACATGGCCAAAAATCACCCTTATCAATAATCATTGTGGTGTTGAATTTGAATTGGATAAAGCCATCACTTTATTAAGAGGTAGATCGATTACTTCTAGTTACAAATCATCTACATTCAGCAATTCCTTGGTAGTGAATCCTATAACACCAGTTCAAAGTAATGATGAAGATAGTCCTGAGAGGAAACGTATGAATTCGCTAATGAAGAGTGCTCCTAAGTTCAAAAGAACCCTAAGTTATTCTGGTAAGAATAGGAAACAAAGGAATTCTATTAGTAACTTTCAAGCATTTAATGCTCAAAATACTCCTCCAGCTGGTCAGAATTCCTATGATAGGAACTCCCAAACTCCCAGTCGTCAACATCATCATAGATCAACTACTTCATTATCATCCATGGGTTATAATACTCCCAATAAACGTGAGGTAAGTAATGGTAATAGGGCCCAGACTGATTATCAAGAAAAGTATCAACATCGTAATAGTGATGGTAATTTAAAGATCAGGAAAGCAAAAAGTTCAGGAAACTTTGAAAACAATTTGAATGATGTTAGTCCAATTGATCAACGTATAAAGTATCAGAGTGATAGGGTTCCAAATAGGAGTAAGAATCCTTATGCTGAAGAAACTAAAGATGAGGATTTGGACCACGGTGATACTGATGAAGGGTACCTTGAAGAATCTGATGATGATTATGATATCAAGCTATTCTCATACGAAAAGTCAAATGATAATACCGACTTATCATCAGCAAGAACTGATGTGGATTCAAGGGAAAAGGAAAAGGAACATAATAAAGACTTGGAAGTTGTCCAAGATGAAGAAAAAGCTTATTTACCCAAAAGGTCACAAAATAGCTCATTGACTAATTCTTACATTGGTTTGAATAGATTGAAAGATGCTGATTTATCGAAAGTTGGTTCAAACAATTCACCTAACTCTCATATGACTGATCCTCTTGTTGATAAGACTTTGCAATTGAATTCTCCTGATATAAGGCGAACTTTAACCAGGAAGATCAATGAGATTCAAAGGTAATGGCTCATTTAATTTTATATTTATTTTTTAATTTATGCATACTGTGAAGTTTTGACATTACACCTCTCTAGCCAGTCACATTGCAGTGAACAGTTCACTCTATACTCATGAGACCATATATGAAATTGGTAATAGATAATTGGCTACGATAACGAATCTCATACGTAATATAATCGTGGTTCTATTTTTAAAGAAAAATTAACTCTAACCTTAAATTCACGGTAAAGTTAAACTTGTACAAATTCTATCATGATAGCCAATGCAAGCATGTCCACTTGCAGGAATCATCAGCAGCTTACATTGGCTTCATATTACATTATTATATTCTATCTTAGTTCAATGTTTTGCTAAACAGACCACTTCTGTAAATTAGTTATTCAATCAAGAACTTCCGAAATGATTCAATTTAAGTTGTGGAATGCCTCTTTTCTCCTAAACATCCCATTATTGTCTTAGATCAGTTTGCAAGTAGATAATTTAAGATTTTGAGTGATGTCCATGCATCCCAACTTTAAAATGGTTTAGGACCAATGTTGTCTATTTGATACATGAACTTTTTGCTTTATCTAGTAAATTTCAGATTATGCACTTGCAGCATCTTTCTATTCGAGCGGCTCTAAGTAGGATGGTACATCTATGACCCATCATTGAAGTAAATACTTTTTTTGTGCACCTCTTCTAGCAAAAGTGTATTAGTTTTCAGCCCGAGTTTCTTTGACACGATAATTGACACTTGATCAACACTCTGACAAGAATCAAAAAGGTCTCATATGTACTGAGGTCCTAACAATTTTTTATAATTATCTGCATGTCGTTTTTGACACTTGATTTCCTAAAGCAGCTTTCTAAACGGTAGAGAAGACAAGTATAGTAAAGAAACTGTAATTTCTAAGAAGGTCTCAAACCTAAAGGAGCTTGGATTTCGACGAATCAAGCAGGAGAATCCTTGACAAGAAGTAAAAAGTCAAATATGTACTAACTAAATAAATGAACCGTTATTGGTTGTCAAATAACTACTTTTCATGCTTATCTCTATACTTGATGCATCACTTATGCATATTTGAAACCAAACTAGGGTCAATAGCCAAAACCCTCTCTTCCAATGTTGGATGATCTTCAGAATAAAGTGAATAAAGCCAATCTTTACCTGTGGCAGATAAATTGCTTTTCTCAAGTCTAATGATAGCTTTCCCAATTTCTTGTTTATACCCTAAAGTAATAGCAAATGGATCAGCTGCATATTCTATGCGTCTAGTTAAAATATTAATAGCAAAATTAATGAATATGTTCACAAACAGGGAAATTCCGAAAAATATAGAAAGCCCCACATAGAAATGTTGTGATTCAAATCCAAACTGCAGGTATAAAGCTTCGTCATCAATGATAAAAGAAAATAAATAAAAATATAACGATATTGTACCTTGTAATAGAAAGAGCTGTTTCCACAAGTCATTCTTTTTCCAATGTCCTAGTTCATGACCTATGACTGCTTGTATTTGATCTATGGGAAACTGCTCCACAAGAGTATCGAATAAAATGATTTTCTTAGTCCAAGCTATTCCAACCAACATTGCATTTGAATGGCCGGACTTTTGAGATTGATCAGCTACTAAGATTTCATCTGACACAAACCCTTGTGGATCTGTAACTTTCTTGATAGCTTCACGAAGTTCTGACTTCTCTAAAGGTTTCATATTGAACATTAACGGCAAAATAATGTTGGGAACAGCAAAGTACACAAATAAGAGTCCAAGAAACGAAACTATTTGTGATATAATTAGGAATGAACCACCTGCATAATGAACCACTTGAATCAATATACCAAAAAACCCAACCCTTAAGATTAGTTCTATAGCAAACCCTTTTATAGAGTCAATTATGAATGATTTTGGAGTATATTTGTTGAATCCATGTTTTTCCTCTACCACAAAAGTGTTATAAATAGCGAAGAATCTCTCTAAGCCATTATCAATACTGAATTGAATCATAATGAACATCAAGGATACGCTTAGCTCACCATGTCCATACTTCCCCAATATGAGTTGACTTAACTGCCATATCTTCAGATAAACGTTGAAAAGTGCAAATGCAATTGTTACTACGAGTAAACACACCATCTTAGTGATCTTGAGTCTAATACGGTCCTTCTCATAGTCAGTTGATTGCTTGATGGTGGTTTCATCTGTAAAACTTGTAATCAACTTTGAAGCTGGCTTCTTAAGGTACAAGTACTGTCTTGTAAGAACATAGGATTCCCATAGATTGAATAATACAGTAGATGTGATATAAACAACTTTCCAATTTTGTGTCATTGATGTTGAATTTTCAACAAGGAGAACGGTTCAGCATAATAAATCCCTGGCTAGTTGGTGATAAGAAATAAGGTTTAAAGTGTGGTTTGGACATTTTTGACGTGAGTATAATCCACAAACAAAGGGCCCACGTTGATTTCTGATTAGTTTGGTGATAAAGCCGAACCCTGAACCCCTGTTAGAATGCTTGCTGTTTACAGACTAACTCAATGCATAGTTCCCTGTACTAACCCTTTCTGTACGTTCTTTACTCGATACTGTGTATTACTTGAGCGTTCCAAAAGACTTTATAGTATCGCATGCCTGCGACATCTATTTATCTAAGTCGCCTCACATCAAACTGGCACCCTAGAAACTAACTTTCTCTACCCTTATCTCTACTTGACAATTTATTCAAAGCCTATCATTGCATCTACTATCAATAGATTACCCATCTGATCTAGTGTGACCTGAGTCAATCGTACACAAACAGTTGTGAGCATGCTGGTAATAGAGAAATCTTGGACTTATTGTATTTGATTTATATCCGAATTCAAACATTCCATACCACCGTCTTCCTCACAGTTTTGATTATATCGCCGATCAAAGTTTATCTCGAGAACCGCCAAAAATTTCTTAAAATCATAAAATCATTATCCTCTCAGCTTAAATGTTCCCAGATCAATGTTTCATAAACGGATATGTGTAAGACTGTATAAATGTATGAAATCTCTTTCCTCGGGAGTTTGCTACCAATAGAGAAATTTCATACTTTACTTCCCAGTCTATCAAATACTTCCATATAAGGAGGGTTTTCAAAAATCAGCAGTTTCTATTAATAACCGGACAGATTTACATATTTCCGTGCATTGGCTTACTTGCGTTCTCGCTTCCGACTATCAGAGTCTTTGGACAATTTGTCTTGAATACTATGGCATGATTGTTAATAGCTTAATTTAGTTACTCCCCTTACTACAAGGTTCGAATTGCCTTATCTTTCGATGCTGCAAGGTTGGAACTTCTTTTCCTCATACGGTATAAGCTTCAGACTGTAGATAAGATAAACGATAAACAATTGAACTCTTGGTGAAAGTAGGCATACCTCTAATTGTCCACGTTGAAGCTTAGGGAAAGCTTTATGTAAGAGGCAGGGTTATTTTCATTACCAGCGTCTTGTGCAAGTAACAACCGTTCAACCTCAAACCACCTGATCAAAGTCATTCACTTAACAAGTGCTAAACCAGTTTTATGTAGGTCTTGTTGGTTTCGTTGTCTGTCTTAAACTTTGATAATCCATATTAAAGTTTCCAAAATGCAACATAAAGCGGCAAAAATACTTGGTGCCACATAATTTATGCAAAGAAAAAAAACTCCAATGCATGTACGTAGGTTATAACTACCAAAATATTAAAAAAAAAAATTAAGAAGTTCCATTTTGCCTAATGTATAAGGTTGTGAAGCATGAAATTCTCCGCAAAGAGATAAAATTGATATCTCTCAAAATAGAGTTATGTCTTTTCCAAATCACTTTAAGTTCATGGTCTGATACCAGCTACTTTTGACCAAAGTATTTATAGAGATCAATTTGTCACTTCGTCACTCTAACTCTTTTACTGTACAATGAACGGTCTGGAAGCCTTAAGGCCCGTTCATAGTTTTAATAATACTATGCAAGTCCAAGATGAAAAACCTGTAGATTTAACAGCAATTACATCTAACCCAATTTCGATTGGAGAAGTTGGTAGGGAACTTTCTTCTGCTCAAAAGTTTTTCATTTTGAAAAGACTTGGCTATGAAGATTTAGTCTCCTTAGAAGACCTTCCTTATGGAGCCACATATATGATTGAAAAAATCCAAGGGCTTGATGAACAAGAAGCAATTGAAATTCTAAAAGATACCTTAGAGCAACATGAAGAAGACGTTAACTTCCCTTCCGATGTTTATGATTTGATTGAAAGATTGGTAAACGAAGCACCAGAACACCTGCAAGAAAAGCTTTTAAGTCAAAACCTCAAAGACAAAGGTTTCACCAAAACTGACGTCCATGATTCATCTTCTTTAGAAGATAATGATATAGACTACTTCTCTATTGTTAGTTGGGGATTACAGACAAAGATTGAAGCTGGTTTGATTAAATTTCATTCACCTTATCCTGAAGTGAGATCAGTTGTTGAAGCTTATGATGATCCAAACTTATATTGTGAAACACCTAGAGTTTACTTATTGGGGATGATTTGGACCGCTGTTGGTGGGTTTATCAATGAGTTCTTCTCAGAAAGACAACCTTCAATTGGATTACCTGCTTCTGTGGTTCAATTGTTGTTGTATCCTTCGGGGTTATTAGCAGCTGCTATTTTGCCTAAATGGAAGTTCAAGATTTGGAACTATACCTTTGACTTGAATCCTGGACCTTGGAACCATAAAGAACAAATGCTTGCTACAATCTTTTACTCGGTGTCAGGAGGTGCTCCGTATGTTTCGTCCAACATTCATGTTCAAAAACTTTCTTTGTTTTATGATAACCAATGGGCTGATTTTGGGTATCAAGTTTTGTTGGTTTTGGGAAATAACTTCTTGGGATTTGGTTTTGCTGGTGTCATGAGGAAATTTTGCATTTATCCAGTTAAAGCCATTTGGCCAACAGTCTTACCAACTTTAGCTTTAAATGCTGCTTTGATGAAACAAGAGAAGAAAGAAAATATCCATGGATGGAGAATTTCAAGGTACAGATTTTTCTTTTTGGTATTCTTATTATCATTTCTTTATTTCTGGATACCAAATTATCTTTTCACGGCAGTTTCCACATTTAATTGGATGACATGGATCAAACCTTACAATTTCAATTTAGCAGCTATTACTGGACTGAATTCTGGATTGGGTTTGAATCCAATCACATCATTCGATTGGAATATTATTGATTTTAATTCATCTTTAATTATTCCATTTTATTCTCAAGCCAACCAATATATTGGTAGTTTGATTGGATTCTTTTGCATCATTGGTGTTTATTGGACCAACAAATATTGGACTGGATACCTTCCTATAAACTCCAATTCTTTATTTACCAATACGGGAGAACGTTATAATGTTAGAGATATTATCGATGAACATTCACTTTTCGATGAAAAGAAATACATGGAAGTTGGACCTCCATATTACTCAGCAGCAAATTTATTGACTTATGGTGCATTTTTTGCAATTTATCCATTTTCAATCATTTATGAGACTTATGTCAATAAGGAGGCAATTTTTGATGCTTTTAAACACTTTGGTAAATCGTTAAAGAATTTCAAAAGATCAACCTTTGAAGGATTTAATGATCCCCATACCAGAATGATGAGAAATTATAAAGAAGTCCCAGATTGGTGGTTCCTTGCGGTATTAGTAGTATCCATAGTGTTAGCAATTCTTTGTGTTAAGGTTTACCCTGCCCAAACCCCAGTTTGGGGTATATTCTTTGCACTTGGTATCAATTTTGTATTCTTGATTCCTTTAACTATTATCTATGCTACCACTGGATTTCAATTCGGTTTGAATGTGTTGGTTGAATTAATTGTTGGTTATGCAATTCCTGGTAATGGTTTGGCATTGAATTTCATCAAGGCTTATGGTTATAATATTAACGGACAAGCTCAAAATTATATTTCAGACCAAAAAATGGCCCATTATGCAAAATTACCACCAAGATCCATGTTCAGAGTTCAAATTCTATCGGTGTTTATCTGTTCTTTTGTCTCTTTGGGTGTCATGAACTTTTTATTCAATCATATTGAAGATTATTGTATGCCACATCAACCTCAAAAGTTCAGTTGTCCTGGTGCTACTACTTTCTATAGTGCTTCAGTTTTATGGGGTGTCATTGGACCTAAAAGAGTTTTCCATGGATTGTATCCAATATTACAATATTGCTTCTTAATTGGGGCCTTATTACCAATTCCATGTATCTTGTTCAAGAGATATGCCCCACGAAGATTTACCAAATATTTCCAACCAACCTTGGTTATTGGAGGGTTCCTTGTTTATGCTCCTTATAATTTGAGTTATTTCACTATGGGAATATACTTCTCTTATTTGTTTATGTGCTACATAAGGAAGAATTACCAAACCTGGTGGCAGAAGTATAATTATGTGTTAGCTGGTAGTTTGAAAGCAGGTATTGCGTTTAGTTCTATAATTATTTTCTTTGCTGTCTTTTATCATGATAAGAGTATTAGCTGGTGGGGAAATAATGTCAGTAATTTTGGTATTGAAGGAGGATATGGTCAACAAGCCAGATTGAATGTTAGTGCTCTTGAATCAGGGTATTTTGGGTTAGATCCTAGTGATTATCCATAGAATTATGGACCAGGGATATATGAGGTGGATGATTTAATTCTGTTAGTTGAGTTAATATATGTAGATTCGTGTTTGTGAGTATGAGTGGGCGGTGGTGGTACTTCTTACACTTCAAGTGTTACTGGTGGCACTAGTGGCACTGGTGGTACTGGTGGTGCTTCTTGAGGGTAAAGTCTCTATCCATACTTTGACAGTTGCGAACCTGATTTCTGCGGCTCACACCTAACACTTATTCTTCATTACTATCTACAAACCTATCCTACTCTCACCAATCATCAGACCCATCCCACGAATCTTCTTCTACCTTCAAATTAAGCGTTGCACCGGGCTTTTTAGTCTTACCCAACTTAAGCGTACTAGTCTTCCTTGACTTGGTAGTGGTTGGTTCATTAACTGTGCGGTTTGATCTTATTGTGGGTTTCTTAATTGTAGGCTCCTTAGCAGGCTCAGGTTCATCAAAATCATCATTACCCCAACCATCATCAAGTTCAATATCATCATTCCAAGCATCTTGTTTGGTGTAAATGCTAAGTTTCTCAACTGAATTGTTAATTGAATTGTTAACTAAACTAGACCCTAAATCAACGTTTGAATTATTGAACTCATTATTCAATTGTCCATCTAAAACTGAGGTTGCAACTAACTTATTAACCACATTCCATCCAAAAGAAAATCCTGATTCGTCATTAGTGTTCTTGATCAAATCATTTGATGTTTTGGATTCAACATTTGGTGCATGTTTCTTGAAAAACTCTCTTTCTTCTTGTTCTTCGTCATCTTCAACATTTGGCAAACTTGCAGAATGAGTTTCTACTGAATCAAAATATAATTGGAAGATTCTTCTTGCTTCAGTTCTGACCTTAAGGGACTTCTTGTCCATTAAAGAAATTGCTAATGTCCCTAAAATCTTTGAACAAATCTCTTCTAAAGAGAACTCATCAATCAACTTCTCAAATCCTGATAGAGCCATCATTTTACATGGCACAAAATTGTCTTTCAAAGATTTGGCTAAAGCTGTGATTAAAACATTGTTCTTTGAATTCTTATAAATCTTACTTGAGATTTTGATGATTAAAATCAAAGTATTAACTCTTATAGAAGGTTTTGGATCCATTTGAGACTTGGCTAAGATTTTAAGTAAATCTTGATTGATTTGTTTAACTGACACTTTATCAATCAAAAGACTAACTGATGTTAATGTCGTCTCTCTTATCATGAAATTAGTATCCTGGAAACCATTTAAAAGGTTATGGAAAACCTTTGATTGGATTTCTGATTCATTGAAGAACTTTTCGAAATTGTGCAAATGATTAAGCAAGATCAATCTGATGGATCTATCTGGAGAACTAAAACTCTTGAGAATCACTGGCTTTACAAGCTTATCAAACTCTGGTGATGCCAATGATGTTGAAAACTTCAATATATAATTTAATAAGATAGATAAACTTTCTTGGTTCTTTGTCACATCCTCAGCTGTTGAGTTAATCGTTGGTTTGAATGACTCTATGATTGAATATTGTGATACTAATTCAGGTAAAAGTTTGTTTTCCAAGAATCCTGGAGGGAACTGCAAATCCTCTGAAGAATTATCGAAATATTGAGGTAATTCATATTTGAAATAATCCAACTTATCTTGATTATTCTTGAATTGAATATCTTTCAAATCTTGATTAAACTTGATGAGGATATTTGAATCAAATAAACTTGTAGCATCAACCAAGAATTTATCGATTGTTATTCTAAGGTTTGGTTTAGGGTTGGTAAGACGTTTTATTGATGGGGTCAAGGTCTTATCATTGATTATAGACTCCATGAATTTTCCAAATAAATAAGAATCAAACTTTATAGGGTACTTTCTTATACTATCAAGACCTTCAGCTTGAACATCCTGAGGTAAATTATTATTGAAATTTGGTAAAAATCTCGATAATCTATAAATAGGTTGGTCAGGGTCTGATTGTAAATTTGTTAACAATTCGAACCCAAATAATTTCCAGTCACTCTCTTTGTTTACAAACACAGAATCAACGTTGATGTTACCATGTAGGATTTGACACTTGATGTTTAAGAATTCTAAACTTCTACCGACATTATAAACACCTAATATTTTACAATCATTATTAACTTCATGGGCTTTGAGGTAGTGTGATAATGGAACAACTGGTTCAGTAATCAAATACAAATGAGTGTCGTTTTCGATGAAATCATGGATAGTGATTAATTCAGGGAATTTCACGAGTTTAGCTTTCCTAAATGCATTTCTAGCTAGTTGATCGTAATTCAGTTGCAACACCATTGGATCTTTTAAATTCAATTCAAATATGGTGACGGGTGCATTTTCCTTGTTTAATCCATTGTGAATATTCCATATACTTGAGGATTCGATTTTGTCCTTGAAAGTATAAGGAATTGAACTACCAGTTAGAGTACTTAAAGTCTTTGATAGGAAGTTCATGATTGATCTGAAAACGCGAGTCTGTGTTTGGGAAATAGCTAGTGGTGGCCTACTAGTGACCTGCGACCTAGAGCGACCTAGACACGTAGAGCGACCTAGACACGTAGAGCGACCTAGAAACCTACAGTTACTTAGTTTACATTCATACGCTTTCATAACACTACCTCCTACATCGTAATCTAGCTCTGATAATTCAAATCATAATTATTCATAAATACTGGATTGTACCCCTCTATGGTCTCGGAAATCTTTGATGGTGGTGATTGACTATCACCACTCTTATTACTCTTACCTCTTCCCTTGATCCCTTTATTGGAATTCTTATACAAATCCTTGAAATAGCTCAACAACTCTTGCTCATGTTTTGGTAATTCACTGATTTGAGAAGCTGATAATTCTGTTAACTTCTTAGTAATTGCATTCAAAGTCTCTAAATGAAACTTATTCTGATGTGATTTTAAGTTTCCTAATTGAGTAAATGATTTATCACAATTATCTAATTTACAATCGAATGGTTTTAAATTCTCATGGGTTAACTTATGAGCTGCTAAATTACCTTTCCTACTAAAAGATCTGTTACATATTTCACATGTAAATGGTTTTTCTCCAGTATGTAATCTCAAATGAGTTGTTAAATTACCTCCTTGAGTAAACCTCTTATGACAGTAACTACACTCAAAAGGCTTATAACCTATATGGGATCTTATATGCACTTCCAATTGAGTAGTTTGAGCAAAATATTTCTGACAATAAGGACATTGGGGAATTTTTCTTTTCCTTTTCCTTCTACCATCTTCACCATCTTCTTCCAAATCTTCCTCTTCTTCTAACTTTTGTTTTTCAACTCCTCCAACCAAATGTTCAGGTTCAATATCTCCAATAATAGTACCATCTTTAGCGGTTCTATATTTGACATCATGATTTTTATCATCTCTTGCTTGTAATACCAACATCAATTGATCTATCTTAGTAGCACCTAAAACTGGTTTTTCACCTTCTTTAGATTGAATTGGTGGTGGTAAATGCTGTAAATCATTTTCCAAGATCTTTCTACCTTGTTGATTTTTACCTTTTCTTGGTCTTTTCTTATCTTCTTTTTCACGGTGCTCATCTTTGACTGGTGGTCTAGTTACCATTGACGTAGATTGTTTAGAATTCAAAGCTGATGGTGGTAATCCACTTTGTTGAATATTATAATTTGGATAATTATATGATAAACTTTGATTGGCCCGATAATTTTGTGGGTTCAACTGTTGGTAAGTCAGATAGTTTGGTGATGCTTGTGATGACATTTGAGGTTGACCAACTTGTGGTGGGAATTGTTGATTATTCAAGTAATAATTAAATTGTGAATTGGAGTTGGAATTGGGATTGGTTTGCCCATAGTTATAAAATCTCTGGTTATTATTGGTATTTGAAGAATTAGGATATTGTTGTAATTGGTTAAGATTTAATTGGTTTATGGTACTATTATTTCTTGAGGAATTCTTTGAGGAATTCTTGGGCGATGGACCAGTTATGTCTGTAGTGTATTTTGCTTCAGATTTTGATGATAATGATGATGTTGGTGATAATGGGCCATCGGGTTTCAAATTATCGTTTTTAAGATCAATAGCTTGATGGCTGAACATATCTTGTCTTAAAGAAGAAGGATCCATCTTTTGTTTTGGTCCTTTTGATTTTTCAGGTTTGTGTTGTTGTTGTAAAGGATGTGGTAGTGAGGGTTGTGATGGTGGCTGTTGTTGGTTTTGTGCTTGTTGTTGTGCTTGTTGTTGCTGTTGTTGCTGATTCTGGAACTGTTGGAATTGTTGGAAATATTGCAACCCCTGTGGATCATTTACCAACTTTAAGATAGAATCTCTTCTTTGTTCATTTGACATACTGCTAAAATCTATGGATCCGTTGGAGATTCCCTGTAATAAGTTTGACAAACTCCCATTATAACCTGGAGTCCCACCGCCAAAATTATCCCATACTACGCTATTAGATAAATCAATTGAACTATTTTTAGAAGACTTCGAAAGTTTACGATCTTGCAGGTTATGTCTCGAATTTGGGTATTTTGGATTATTATAATTGTTCAAGTAATTTTCAAAATCCTGTAGTAAGGCAGGATTATCATTTAGTAATGAAGTCTGTCTTGATTTTTGACCTTGTGGTGTATAATCACCACTAATCGAGTTATTATTACTAGGGAATTGAATTAATGAATTGAAGATACTATTTGATCTTGAAGGTAAATTGTTAGTCTTAAAGTTTTGTGAATTACCAGAACCGGCTGGATCATCAGATTTGAATTGGGAGTTTAATGGAGGTGGTAAATAAATGGAATCCCCTCTTGGTCTTTCATTGGTCATTGGAGAATCTTTCATATAATAATTCGGTAATGGTTGTTGATTCATTGTTAAGTTGTTGGGAATGGATGTAGATCCGATCCCACCATTACCCGAAAGACCACTGATTGATTGATTAGGTTGAGCATAATTATTGAAATTCGAGGTATAACTGTTTAATAGTGTACCCAACAGTTCTTGTCGACCATAACTTGGATTTGTATTGGTACTATTGATATTAGAATTGGCACTGGAATTGGTATTAGAACTATTCGGTTTATCAGGATAAGATACTGCTGACTTAACCATAATTACCTTATTATTATTGCATCAATTGTTCAAAAAAATCGGAAAAAATCAATTTCAACGATCGTCAACTTAAGCCTTATTATTTATTTGGTATTACTATTCCGTCTCCTGACTTTAGTCTATATTGACTAGTGGTTGGTATCAAGTTCTTACCTAAAAAAAGAAAATTCCACAATAAAAAAGCAATTAAGATAAGAATGTAGTCTCACTATTGGTAATTGTTATCAAACTTTTCGTAAATTTGACAGTCACTATACAAAAATATGCTGGAACTTATTTGTACACAAACTCAAATAAATTCTTGACTTGATTGATAAATGGCAATTCCTTAGTTATTTTGGGAATATAAGGAAAACAAAACAAAATAAATGATAACTTTTTCCATTGCGCACTGAATGCGGCTCTTCACGGGGGGGATAATTGTACCTAGATCACTTGGGTTTAAACCTACTAAAATAGGAGGAGACGAATTTTTGAACCAGAGGTGGTGGATTAAGAGTATATGGGTGTATATCTAGGTTATAGGGAGGTTTATTAGTGGTAAATGATTTTTTCGGAATTAATTTTTTTTCTCTCTTTATACAACTCCGAAGTTCCCCAATAATTGTTTTAGTATATGAATGATGATTTTTACAGATAAAACGTAAAAAACAAGTTAGAATTTTTTTTACATTGATTTTGAGTTTGTGGATTTGATTTGCATTTGTGGTTTTGGGTTTGTGGTTTATAACTTTGTGTTTGTGCTTAAGAAGTAAGTTAAAGTCGTTCTATGTTGGAGAAAAGAGTATTCGTATTTAAAGTGTCTCACAGTTACGTCACGCATTAATTTGCAAATAGAGTAGTGGCTTAACACTTTACGAGAATACATTCTATTACCTATACCCAAATACTACATCTACATATCAACTAAAAGTACACAAATCAATTGTACTGAGTTTACCTACTCACTGACTTGGTTTTGTCGGTTCAGCCATGACCTTAGTCTCCTTTATCGTCTTTATCAACTCACTCATATCCCTCAAACAAACTCTGAAATTCTCTAAACCCCCCTCTTGTTTATTATGGAAATAATATGAAGGCTTCAATTGATCATCATAAATCATGCCATGAACCTGATCCAAAAATTTACTAGCAACTTTGAAAAATTTCGAAAATCTAATAATTTCATCAGGTAACCCATTAAAGTCAATCAATAATGTTAATAACAAATTTTTAATCAAATTTGACATTTCAATCTTCGTTAAATCATCAACTTTTTGTAAATTCAATTGAGTGAAAAATGGTTTGAACTGTTCATTTTGTAAATTATCAATTGTTAATAAATTCTTCTGATCACCAATTTCCTTATTCAATTCATTTATCTGTTTAAGTAATTGATTTATTCTCTTATCCTGATTGGTCCTTAGATAGTTTATCTCGTTTCTTAATTCTTGATTATATAATTTTGAATCATTCAATTTTAACGTCAATTGATTATTTATTATTTGAAGATCATCAACTTTATCAATCTCTCCTTTAGTTAACTTTATGTTCTGTAGTTTTAGTTCATTATTATAATTAGTTAAATCTTTGATTTGTTGTTTCAAAAATTCAACTTCTGATACATTTGAATTCAAAATATCATTCTTGACTGTATCTGATGACGTAGGTGGGGTTGTTATTGGTGAATGATTCATATTCAAATTTTCACTTCTGGTTTCAATTATTGAGTCATTGTCTGATTCAATTATTTGATTTTTTGTTTGTCCAGCCAATAACTGTTTGATATTCTCTTTGAATCCTTTAAATTCTTCTTTTAAAAGTGGTTGGATCAACTTAGTTAATTCATCTATTGTTAATGTTGGCTTCTTGGTGACATTCTTAGACTTATTGCCTAACTTAAATCTTGAAACAATCGGTGTCGAATGCATGTTTTTGGAAATATCATTTTCCAGATCAACTAATTCTATCTCTGTATCATCATTTATGGTGTTGTGTAAATCTAACTCATCATCACTATCAATGGTTTTATCAAATTGTTTAACAAAATTCATGAGATGACTATTATCAATAGGCCTGAATTTTGGCGATTCATCACTGAATTCTGTATCTTGATCTTGTGATAAATAAAGATGTGATTCTGATATGGGATTAGTGAAATCTTCACTCATTGTCTTTCTATGCTATAAATATCTACTAAGAATAAATTATGCTAACTCTATAACTTTAGTATTATGTTTGCGGTTCGTACAAATATATAATGGACCCGGTTACACAAATGGAAGAATTGAATATGCTAAAAATATTGAAAAAAAGTGAATGTTTGATTTGTTTCGATCCTTTGTACACAGTTCACAAACCCGCGTTTTTCTCTATCTACAACTTCTCACTCATCTCAGTCTGAAAAAATTTAACATTACTAACTGACTACATCATGGAAAAGGTCGATAAAATGGAAACTGATGATGAACAAGTGTATGACTTGGACAAAATAAAATTATTACCAGGATCATCAGAAGATGGTACTACTGGGTCATTTCAAATCATCGATGAAGATCATACTTTAGGTAATGCTTTAAGATATATTATAATGAAGAATCCTGAAGTTGAATTTTGTGGTTACTCAATTCCACATCCTTCTGAAAACAAATTAAACATCAGAATTCAAACTTATGGTAATATAACTGCAACTGAAGCATTACATTTAGGTTTAGATAACTTGGCTGAATTATGTGATGTAATTGAAGATAAGTTTAATGATGCCATTAAGAATTAGATGCAGCAATTTTCAGTTTAAAACTATGGTTCTAATTATAGACTTACCTATTGACATGTTTTAATATCACACAGCCATAAAGTTTATAGTAAAAATTAACGTATATAATGTAATATAGAATAATGATTAAAAACTACTCTTAGAGTCTCGTCTCAGTATTACATGCCTATTTAGGAAGTCTACCTCATCCTTAAAATTTCTTTTGTGTAACTTATAAAGGAGACCAGATGCGCAAAAAAAAAATTTTAATTTACTTATAACATGTCTTATAGAAATAATAATAACTACAACGGTGGAGGATTCGATAGATCCGGTTCATACAATAACCACAATGGCGGTAACTTCAATAGAGGTGGAGGATTCGATAGAAATAACGGTTTCAGAAGAGATGATAGAGGTAATGGAGGATACAGAGGTGGTAGATTTGGAGGCGGTAATTATAATGAAAGAGTCGAATTAACTACTCCTCAATGGGATTTAGAATCATTACCAAAATTCGAAAAGAATTTTTACCAAGAACACCCAGATGTTGCATCAAGATCAGAAGCTGACGTTGGTAAATTCAGAAATGAACATGATATGAAAGTTGTTGGAACTGATATTCCAAAACCTATTACTACTTTCGATGAATCTGGATTTCCAAGTTATGTTTTAAAGGAAATTAAAAATCAAGGATTTCCAAACCCAACTGCAATTCAATGTCAAGGTTGGCCTATGGCTTTAAGTGGTAGAGATATGATTGGTATCGCTGCTACTGGTTCAGGTAAAACTTTATCATATTGTTTACCAGGTATTGTTCATATTAATGCTCAACCATTATTAAAACCAGGTGATGGTCCAATTGTTTTAGTTTTAGCTCCAACTAGAGAATTAGCTGTTCAAATTCAAACTGAATGTTCAAAATTCGGTGCTTCTTCAAAAATTAGAAATACTTGTGTTTATGGTGGTGCTCCAAAAGGTCAACAAATTAGAGATTTAGCTAAAGGTGTTGAAATTTGTATTGCTACTCCAGGTAGATTAATTGATATGTTAGAAACCAACAAAACTAACTTAAAGAGAGTCACTTATTTAGTTTTAGATGAAGCCGATAGAATGTTGGATATGGGTTTTGAACCTCAAATCAGAAAAATCGTCGATCAAATTAGACCTGATAGACAAACTTTAATGTGGTCAGCTACTTGGCCAAAAGAAGTTCAAAACTTGACCAGAGATTACTTAAATGAACCAATTCAAGTTACCATTGGTTCATTAGAATTAGCCGCTTCTCATACTATTACTCAATTAATTGAAGTTGTTAGTGAATATGAAAAGAGAGACAGATTAATCAAACATTTAGAAACTGCCACTCAAGATCAAAGTGCTAAAATATTAATCTTTGCTTCAACTAAAAGAACTTGTGATGATATTACAAGTTACTTAAGAGCTGACGGATGGCCAGCTTTAGCCATTCATGGTGATAAACAACAATCTGAAAGAGATTGGGTTTTAAATGAATTTAGAACTGGTAAATCTCCTATTATGGTTGCAACTGATGTTGCTGCTAGAGGTATTGGTATGTATAATAACTTTTACTAACTTTTTAGGATTTAGATAGGGAAACTGATTTAGAGATTTCTTGAGTTGAAGTACTCAATATGATTCAAGCGTGAAGGTTGTTCTGTTTAAAGAAGGTGATTACTTCTTCAATCATGTTTGGAAGTATTATACTGGTTATTATAGTTCCAAATCTACCTTCAACCATTAAATGACATACTGGATATGTCATCAGAATACCTTGAACATATGTGAAGATGCTTCTGAGCATCTGTTGAAAGTACTTTAACATCCAAGTTAAAAGTATCATAATGACTATGATACCCTTAGAGTGATACTTTTTTTTTCTTTTTCTTTTTTTTTTTTTGAAGTTTTTTTGCATTTTTTTTAAAGAGATTATTATCCATTGAAAAAGCGTTGATATTTTATTGGCATAGATATTATGATTTTTGATTTTGTATTTTGAGGTTTGATAGTAACAATCATTTATAGATTAAGTGAATGGATCGAACCTTAGGATATCATGTGATTTGTATCACACTTTTAGATCATAATATATATATGTTTATATAATGCTTTATCAATATACAAAAGATCTCTTTAGAAGAATCGTAGAAAGTTTTTTTTTGAGGTAGAGTCAATGATTAAGGTCAAAGATTTGAGTCAAGATTACAAAACACCTTATCTATATACCTAAAACTCTAATGTGAATTAATACTAACAAATTTTAGATGTTAAAGGAATTTCATATGTTATTAACTTTGACATGCCAGGTAATATCGAAGATTATGTCCATAGAATTGGTAGAACTGGTAGAGCTGGTACCACTGGTACTGCCGTATCATTTTTCACCGAAGGTAACAAATCATTAGGTGGAGATTTATGTAAAATTATGAGAGAAGCTCATCAACAAATCCCACCAGAATTAGCAGTTTATGACAGAAGAAGTGGAGGTCAACACCCAAGATATGGTGGTGGTAGAGGTGGTAGAGGATACGGTGGAAGAGGTGGAAGAGGTGGTAGAGGTGGATACAACCGTAACAATTTCACTGGTTCAAATAATGCTCCATTATCTAACCGTAGATTTTAGATCGGTTTATCATTTTACTCCTTTTGCATTTTTTTTTCATCGTGTGAGTGTTACCAAAAAATCGCTATTTTTCACATGCTAATTATAAATCACGTGAGATAGGTAAATTTTTGTAATACAGAATTATTAGCAATTAAGTTATTTTTTAAGATTGATTTACGTAGATTTCATATATAGAATAAGTAGGTTATAAATTGAATATTTATATTAGAGTATTGTCTGTTTAATTCAAAGAGGAATTTCTGGGGGCAAAAAGAAATGTCTGGGGAAATTTTACTCTGTCTCTCTCTCTTTTTACTCCTATAATCCGATTCCGTCATACCAACAAAAAAAAAAGGACGCATAAATCATTTAAATACTGTATAGAATCCTGTAACAAATTTTCAGATCTGATTTTTCAATTTGATAATTGTACATAGAAAACTGTTATAGATTATTATAGATTGGTCTATAGAATTGAACTGAATCAAATCAAGCAGTGTTTAGATAGAGTACTGAGGTGAGATAAGGTATTGATAAGATATTGGTATATTGAGTATTGATAAGATTACGTCGATATCACTTAGATACAAACACACTATAGACAAAATACTATAGACAAAATACTATAGACAATACACTTTAGACAAAATACAGTATACAAAACAAACATGTCTAATACAGTCACCGGAGCAAAAGGTATAACCTTTTCAGGTGAAACTTTTATTGTACCCCAAACCCATGACATGGTTAAAACATTATTCGATCCAACCATTAGAAAGTCAATCTTCGAAGTTGCAATTGTGGTATGTCTTATTACCAACTTTTGTGCACCTTTCTTGATCCCTGATAATGACATCAGAATTAAATTTTTCATAGGATGTTATACGTTCTGGAGATTTAGTTATGATTTTGGAATAGGTTACATGTTAAGACAACAATCGCTTTACAACAAGTTAGTTAACTGGTGTAAGTCATCCAAAGTCCTCGATAATAACAACAGTTTAGTAAGTAGATTGATAAGAACTGAAATTCATAGTCAAATGGGAAAGAATTATGATATCAAAAGTTACCCAATTGAGTTCAATACATGGTTGATTTTTAGAAAAGTTGTTGATTTAATTCTTATGAGTGATTTTATTAATTTCATTGGATTATTTGTTGTATGTTCGTTAGATAAGGACTTCCAAGCCATTAACACTGACCAACAGAATCCAATTTTAGTATATTCTAGAATTACTGTAGGAATGGGATTAATCTTATTCAATTATTGGGTTAAGGTTAATGCCCATAACACCATTAAAGATTATGCTTGGTATTGGGGAGATTTCTTTTTTAGACAAATCAATAATGAAGATTTGATTTTTGATGGAGTTTTCGAAATGGTACCTCATCCTATGTACTCAGTTGGATATATCGGATATTATGGATTTGCACTTATTTCAAAATCTTATACAGTTTTGATATTAGCATGTTTCGGCCATTTCTTACAAATGGTGTTCTTGCACTTCATTGAGAATCCTCACATTGATAAGATTTATGGTCCAAGTGCTAATGAGATTGATATTTCCAAATTGATCAAATTAAAAGATTTGAAGAATTTCGACAATGCTAAACCAATGATTGGAATTTGGAATTTCAATGTTTTAAGAGGTTCTGATATCATTAACTTGATAATGATCTTAACTTATTCAGTGTTAATCCCTTTCTTACTTCGTTTGAATGAATTCACTTATGATACTAAGGTTGCAGGGTTTGATATCACAATCAACCCTATCAACATTTTATTTGGACTCACAGTGTTTATCAAGTTTTTTGAAAGTTTCTCCATTAATGTCTTACTTTTCCTTCAAAGCAACTATAAGTCATTCACAAAGTATTACCTTTCAAATGATATACCTGTTGAAAAATCCTTAAACAACTTTTCCATCATCTACAATTCTTTTATCAGTTTAACATACTCATCATTCGTTGGATTAAACTTATATTATCTCTTATCAGGTTATGATAAAGTTGATTTACTCATCAATGATTGGTACTATTTAAGAATCTTCATTGGTGTTCTCCTTATAGTTACTCATGTTTGGATTAATACATCAATCATTGATTCAATTGGATACTTTGGTTGGTTTTACGGTGATTTCTTCATTCCTAAATCTTCATTACCTCATAAAGCTCAATTGACAAAAGCTGGGGTTTATAGATATTTGAACAATCCCGAACAAATCTTTGGAGTTTGTGGTATTATGGGAGTTTTAGCCATAATTCCTAACTTACAAAATTTGATTTTATGTGGAATTTGGGTTGTTAATCAATTTATCAGAATCAACTTCATTGAAAAAATTCATATGATCAGATTATATGGTGAAGATACAGTTTTAGCTGATTCAGGAGTTACAAAGACCTTCAAAAAACACTTGATTCCAGAATCAATTCAAAGAAGATTAAGTAACGGTGAACCACCAAATGATTTACTTAAACAACATCGTAGAAAATCTTCAATAATGGCATCAGCAACTGATACTATCGATCAAATCATTAAAGAATTGAAGAAATCCAATACTAAAGTTTCTAAGCAAAATATTTATGAATTATCTCAAGATTTATACTTTGAAAATAGTGATTATAAGCTTGATGTTGTTAACTTAGAACAGGATGAAACTGATGATAATTTACTTCAATTCATTAATGTTGGAGAACCAATAGTTGTTGAATTTAAATGCCCTGAACTCCATAGTGATAAAGATTGGATTGGATTATATAAAGTAGTCCAAACTTCTTATAGTAGATATAAGACTCTTATTAGTTCAAAAGGTAGATGGTTACCAGTTAAAAGGGAAAGTTCAGGAGTTGTAAAGTTCCAAGATGATAAATTGTTCTGGGAAGAAGGAATTTACGAGTTTAGATATCATTTAGAAGGTAAACATGATGTAGCTTATATATCTGAACCATTTGAAATCAAAGTCCCAAGAATTGATGTCCCTACCTCAACTGAAGGTATCTTGGAATTTTCAAAAGTTTTAAAGACTTCTATCATTGATAAATTGATAGCTGTTGATGATATAAATGAACCTTTCACTGACAAAATCCAAAACGGAATTTTTGATAAGTATAAGAACTTGTCAAATATAATCTCAGTTGCTACTAACATCAGAATAAGTGAAAAGATCTTTTTGTATAATGAAGACTTAAGTATTTTGAAGTTGAGTTCCAAGTTAGTTCATATGAAGAAGATCTTGGATGAGTTATCTAATCAAGAAAGAGAGGTTACCTACTAGAGCACCTACTAAGTGTTCTTATATATTCCTATATAAATAATTATCTACCATTCTATGCTAGTTATTGATTAACTAAAACCCCATTAATATTAGCTCTAATTTTTCTTGACATTTCATTACATTTGGTAACCAAATCTTGAATTCTGTCCCCCTCCAACTCGTCTCTACCTTCAATCCATAATCCAACAATTTCGTCATTGACTAAATTCATAAAGCTTACTAAGACCTCTAAATTATCACTGCTTTCATTTGGATCCACCACCACTATGTCTTGACCATTTTCTTTCGTTATATTGACTTGTCCACTAGTTACCATATCTTTCAATTCAATCCCTGAATCAACCAACGCTATAGAACAACAATTAATTATCCATCCTATTAAGTTCAATAACAGGGTCTGGTTCTCTATGATAGTTATATGTAAGTCTATGGTAGATTTAGGATACTTTTGTAGTAATATTGATGGTAATATAGCAGTTTCAACATATGATGAAATTTTCTGCTCAACTGCAGTTAATCCATGTTTAACTTTAATGGTACCGTTTGGATTCTTGTTATCACTATCTTGAAATATTTTATCATTGGGTTGATTCAAGTGTGGTAAGAATCGACATTCTACTGATACTGATGCTTGATCGATAAATGAACCTCTAATTGGTCTTGGCCCAAATACTGAAACTTCGATTATATTATTATCTATTTCCATATATGCAGACCCATGGGCATTATTTATAAGCCCAGTTTTGATAAACATTTTCTTGATTTCATCATTTGATTTTTTGGGTGGTTTATTGGTGGTAGTGGGGTTAATAGGGGTGATAGTATCTGATGGGATTATTCTTCTTCTATCCATTGAGATGAGGTATATGGTGCGAGCTAGCAGTGCGAGCTAACAGTGGGAGCTAACAGTGGGAAGTAGTGAGAAGTGGCAGTGAGAAAGTCTCATAAAACCCACCCAGCAGAAGTAGAGTAAATTGTACATTACTTATACAATATCATTAATACATATTACAACGAAATATTTCTTCTCTCGCTTAGTTCTCAAAATTCATCTTGAAGTCCCCCTCAATTAAATCAGCTAAACTATCATAATTAAAGCTCTGTCTTCTTGATTGATCTTGTTCTAACATGTATGGAGGTAACAACTTACCGAAAACTTCAGAATCTAATTTGTCCATAACACCAGGCAAATAAGGTTGAGCTTGGTCATCAGAACTATTGGAAATATCAGAATAAGTTCTGACTTGAGGACTCGGTTGGATTGTTTGATTAACCAAATCAGTAGGATTTGGGTCAGATGGATGAGCTTGAGGTATGGTATTAGGTTGTGGTGTATTGACTTTAGGTGTACCAGATTGTGGTGTATTGGATCTAATGGAATTGGTAATATTTTGTAGATTACTAGAGTCAACGTTGAATGCTGATGAGGGATCTTCTTTAACTTGGAATGGTTGTTTGAAATTTGGGAATGTTTCATGAAATGTTTTTTCATTATCAATATTCAAATTGGTAAAATCATTTGAAAATAATGAATCACTGTTGGTTAAAGATTTGGGTTGTGGATTTGAAGATAATGATAAACTTGATTGTGACTTTTCATCTAAGTCATTGATTTGTTTGAAATTTTGTACAGTTGAATCAATTTGTGCAGGTGGAACTGGAGTTTTAGCATTCTTTTTTAACATTCCATTAATGTCCTTCGAAGTATTAGCAGTTCTTCTATTCAATTGTTCAAACAACTTATTCAATATTTCATAAATTCTCATTGAAGCATTTGAATTACCCTTTAAATTGTCTAAAACTTTCTTACCAATTTCTATATCATGCTTAATCATATCGATATTTAAGTCATCATCAAAAAGAACTCCAACATAATTTGATCCACTTCCCAAGTTGGAATCATTGACAAAATGATAATAATAGATTAAACATGCAATTGAAAAGAATATAGTGTACATGGAAAACCAATAAGTTCCTGTAAGTAAATTTTCATCAATCATCTTGTTAGCTAATTTTACAACTGATCTAGCAACTTTTATACAATTTCTACCACGAATTAAAGATCTTGGGTCTGAACCTGCTGAATCATTCCCATGACTTATAAAGTGAATGAAGGGTCTATATAGCATGATTTGACAATTCAAAAACGCTAAATGTAAGTAAAAATTGGCTAGTATGAATCTCGGAGGAATATTTTTATATCCTGCTAAATTGTTAGGATCAATTGGTTTAAGTTCTTTTGGTAATTGATCTAACCATTCTTTCAATTGTGATTCTAATACACTAACTTTCTTATGCATATGATTAGGAGTCTGGGATAATTCTTTGGGTTTCTTGATTCTGATAGGATATAGTTCTCTTACAATATGCGACATCACAAGCAACAACTTTGTATGATGATTAGCACATCCACTACTTGATAATTTACCTTGTTGTAAATCAATTCTTAGCCCAGTTCTTGTTATATTTTCATCATCTAAATCTTCTGGGAATGTTTGATCAAACTCATCTTCATTTAATGATTGCGGTAATCCCAATAACGAGTTGATATAAATATCCATTTTATAAATAGTGAAGAATAATCTCTTTCTTGTGTCAATTTCAATAGGATCTAATTTCCGTTTTGAGTCTTGGAAAACTGCTAAATTTCTATGGAGCCCTTCTTTTAAAGCACTTCTTAATCCAATACCAATATAACTATAACATGTTGACAATCTAGCAGAACATTGTAAATACAAGATCATCATCACAATAGTTTGAATCGATATTATATCACAAACATCAGTTATGTCAATCAACTTTCTTGCTTCTAGGAAATATTTGTATCCGTCATCTTTTAGAATTTCATGATCGACAACATTATCAATTGATCTTGAAAAAAGGGATCCAACTGCTAAGATTGAATAAAAAAATGGCAAGAATTTTTGTTGCCTATCACTATAATGTAAAGGATCTAGACTGTATAATAAATCCAATTCATCTAATAATGATGGTCTATGATAAAACCTAAACAATACACATGCTTTATCCCAACACGCATAAACTAATTGTAAAGCAATATCCTTTGTAGGTAGATCAACTTTAATCTCTTTTCCTATATCATCAGTTGGTGTGCTTTCTAATAATCTTGGACTTAAAGGACTGCTTATATTCTCATCAAGATATCCTTCCACTAATTCATTAATATTTACATTTCCATTACGATTATATAAAGATGTGAACTTCCTCTGAAACTTATCAAAATCAAAATTCATAGGTTGATCATCCAAAACGTTTACTTTCAACTTGGGAAAAAGTAAGTTCATAACATTTTGGAACATAATTAAATTATTGGTATTTTTGATTGGATCATTTGATGTTAGTTGTGGGTTATTCATAACTAGAGCTCTTGGATATGATGCTTGAGGTATACCACTATTTTTCTTATTACGAATGTTGGGTTGATCATATGTACAAGAATATGAATAAACAGTACAATGAATGCATGGTTGTTTACCATCACATTTGACTTTCTTTTGTCTACATATATCACAAGCTCTTGTAACTCTTCTTCTTTTGGCCTCTATATGTTTAGAGTTCATTCTCGGGGTTTGGAGTTTTTGTTGGTAAATGATAGAATTTCGCTTTTTTAGAACTTATCCTCTGTAAAATATGTAATCACTTGTTAAAAATTATTGATCTAATATAAGCGTATATAAAGGTTTGTATGTCTTTTAGTTTTCAGTCATAAATGGGTATTATAACTTTAAGACCCTCAACTTAAACTTAGTCAGACTTCAGTTTTTCTTTCCACAGTGCGACTAGACTTATCTGAAGTATAAGTGAGATATGCGGTAATATGGGATTATTATTGGTCAACATTCCTTGCAGTGCTTAAGAGTAGATATCAGAGCCATGTTACTAAGCATACGAGTAATCAATCATTATAGTTTTTGATGATTTCATATGTGGCTAACTTTCAGTCTAGGGCTAAATCCATGAACGGCTGAAAGCTTGGAAAGTCCGGATAATCGGCTAGGTTTAAACTAAGCTTACGAGACTTCAAGATTTCTTTATTTAAACTTTTGATGGAGATGGTAACCATCATGTACCAAGTCAAATATTAAGAGCAACCAATAACAATGAGTATCAAGTTTTTGGCTTATTTGTCTGTTTATGTAATATCTGATTTGATATGTATCCCTGATAAGTATCCTCGATACGTATCCCTGATACGAATTCTTATACAACACTTCATACATATCCTTGATACATATCAGCGAAACATATCCTTAATATAGATCTAAATACAATGTAGAGATCGATAAAGATAGATAATGAGTAAGAAAACATATAAGTATAATAAAACCTATGTAGGACGAAAGAAAAAAAAAACGTATAAAAATATCGAAAATAATAAAACCCATTAGCAAATTTGATCTAGGTTACGGATTAAACCATTAAGTCATCCAGAAGAATGACGCCAAAATGAGGATTAAAGGTGAACCGAAATGGGCTGCACTTCCCTCATAGTTTGAAACGCTAATACCTTGGTATGGGGTGTAAGATGATCCATAACCTCCATTGGAACCTGAACCACCGTTGGAACCTGAACCACCGTTGGAGCCTGAACCTCCATTGGAGCCTGAACCTCCATTGGAGCCTGAACCTCCATTGGAACCTGAACCCCCGTTAGAACCTCCAGTAGAGCCTCCACCTGGGGTAATGGTACTGGTAACAGTAATTGGACTGCCCCCATCAGGAGTCTTAACAACAGTAGTAGTGTATGGAGTTGGTGGAGCACCACCATCAACAAAGGTGGTAGTGTAACAGGTAGTGATAGGATTGCCTGGGACTCCTGAAGTAATTGGTGTGATGGTAGTTGTAACAACAACGGTCAGGACAGCTGGAGTTGTAGGGGTAGTTTGAGGTACGGTAGAATTTCCGTAAGGTGGAGTTGGTGTAATAACAACAATTACTGAGCTACTCTTATCATTGGTGGTAGTATATGTACTAGCAGATGGACCTGGGATAGTTGAGGTTGAAAGATCTGGTGTTGGACTTTCAATAATAAGTACTGGACTACTATTGATAGTAGTGGTGTAGGTACTAGCATATGAACCTGGGATAGTTGAAGTTGAAATGTCTGGAGTTGAGGTTGGGGTTTCAATGATGATGACTGGACTACTGTTAACAGTAGTAGTATAAGTACTAGCATATGAACCTGGAACGGTTGAAGTTGAGATGTCTGGAGTTGAGGTTGGGGTTTCAACGATGATGACTGGACTACTATTGACTGTGGTTGTGTAGGTACTAGCATATGAACCTGGAACTGTTGAAGTTGAAATGTCTGGAGTTGAGGTTGGGGTTTCAATGATGATAACTGGACTACTGTTGACAGTAGTGGTATAAGTACTAGCATATGACCCTGGTACGGTTGAAGTTGAAAGATCTGGAGTTGAGGTTGGGGTTTCAACGATGATGACTGGACTACTATTGACTGTGGTTGTGTAGGTACTAGCATATGAACCTGGAACTGTTGAAGTTGAAATGTCTGGAGTTGAGGTTGGGGTTTCAATGATGATAACTGGACTACTGTTGACAGTAGTGGTATAAGTACTAGCATATGACCCTGGTACAGTTGAAGTTGAAATGTCTGGAGTTGAGGTTGGGGTTTCAATGATAATAACTGGACTACTGTTGACAGTAGTGGTATAAGTACTAGCATATGAACCTGGAACAGTTGAAGTCGAAGGATCTGGAACTGGAGTCTCGATGACTATGATCCATTCAGAACCGCTGGTAGTGGTATAGGTGGAAGTGTAGGATTGATCCCATGACGTGGTTATGGTGGTAGTTGGTTGAGGGGTTTCTACCACTATATCTGATCCTGAAGTGTAAGTTGAAGTAAAAGATCCAGTCCATGGCACAGTAGTGGTAGAACATAAATCTGATTCCTCACTCTCTAAGTTATACCAAGGAATGTCTGCACCTTTTAATACAGTACCACTAGGGGATTTTGCACTGATATTGAATCTGACTGTTCCTGGATTATTATAATACATTATTTTTACTGGATAACATTCACCTCCTGTAAATTCTAAACTTTGTGATGAATCGTTAGTGAACAATGCTGTTTGTGAACCGATACCTGTTGTATTACTGGCAGGATTAACACAGCAATCAATTTCCGAACTATCGTCTGCAAAGTTAAGGGTGGCAAGATCATCGGCCGACACATTAAATGTATAAGTTCCAGTTTCAGGAGGACAAAAGTACCCCGAATACCTTAAAGAAACTTGATTAGTATTGACTCTTACACCATAAACAGGCTGAACTCTGGCACTGTAATCAAGACTAGGAAAGGAAAGATCCACATTTTCAACACCATGAGTTATGGCAATGGGTGTTGTTCCATCAAGGGTTGAAAGATAATTTCTTATATTAGGGACTTCTTGAGCTGAATAAAAAGGTGCATTCAATTGATCCCTTGTCTTGGTGTTGTTGTAATAGTCAACACGAAGACCTTTTTCGAAGTTCAAGTCTGAACAAGCAGCATCAACTAATGTTGGTAAACTCAAAGCTAATAAAGCAAGGGTATTTTTCAATAACATGGAAGCTGAGTAGTAAATTAAAGGGGCCTCATGGCTTAATTTATATTTCGCCCGAGATTTTGGAAGCTGGTAAGATGAAATTAATTCCAAGAACAAATTGTCTTAAAGAAGTAAAAGCCATAGCGCTTTTGGTAAATTACTTGCGGTGAATTGTTAACTCTGCTTTAGGATTGTAAATTACTCAAAATAATTTATCAGCCCATGATGATTACTGTATATGGTACGAAATTTCATTGGAGCATTTTGGAATTTATACATGTAAAAGGAGATTAACTAATCGGGACAGTAAATTACTTCAAAAAAACCTTATTTTCAAGACAATACTCCGATTATTAGTCAGTTACCAAATTAAGTAATATATATTTTGCCTTTGAAACAATTGATTGTGTAGATCATTACCTAAAAAAGTCACTTCCAAGCCACTTTTAGCCGAGCCCAACAGAATTCTTGAGCAATTGCCTAAAAGGTGTATTTACTATTACATAAAATTAGGAAGCGGAGGTTGGCGGTAATTTTCCTCGAGATGCAATAGCCTGATTTGGTAATTCGGGGATGCAAGTTTGTCGCCGCTCTCGTAACCAAGATAAATATTTGTGCGTGTATTTCCCATTTATTGACAAATAAGGGAATTACTATCACTTAATAGGGAAAACAATGTAAGTCCAAGACGATAAGCTTTAATGGCGCTGGTGAGTATCGGGTGTCGGGCATATTGTTCTTCTTTAGCACGGGCTAATACCCTAATAGGCAATTAAGAAGCATTAGCAACTATATGCAATCCCGTAAACGCACCTATTGCTATTTAAGTCAAGATCTTCTATTATTCAGGTCATTGCGAGTCGAGACGGCGGAGAACCCATTAATTAAAAGTCCTATTGTTTACACGCAGTTTTATGAAGTCGAATTTCTTCACCTTCTATTGACACGCATTGGTTATGATCGGAACAATGGGTCGGGGAGGAAAAAGGATTATTCTCCTGACTTTTGAGAAGATCTTGCCATCATTACTTCTAGACTGACAAACAAAATTAAGAGCCAAGGCATAATTAAAGAGAAGAGTATTGTTGATATGGTATAGTACAAGTAGCATAAATTAACAATCATGCAGTTATAAAAAGCGGAATACCGTGCGGTATTGAACAATGTGGATTAGATGACTAATATGAGTATCTTGGTAAAGTTCAATTAAGAAAACCAGCATATGTGGTAGCTAACCAATAACGATAACAATAATTTAAAACTAATTACTAATCTGAAATCACCTTAAAACTTACAGTCAAAGATTCATGACCTATCTTTTCAAGAATTCTATGTTACCAATTAGAGTTCTAGCATTCTCAGGACATTCAATTCTATTTTCAGGGTTTTAGACTACAAAGAACAAAAGCAAATTTAATTTAAAACAGTCGCAAATGCAAGGGATGGTATTATAACTATTTAATTGTTCGATATATTCTGATCGCTCATTGTGGCTCACCTTATCCTTTATAATAAACACCAACCTTTGGCATTAAAGCTATAAGAGAAACAACCGTTCTTGAGGGTTTAGTATGATCCATTCTGTGGATCTTTTAATTAGCCTGAATATTTGAAGAAATGTCCTAGAGTTGATATTTACGAAATCTATTTGACGAATGTAGTTAAAAACCTCACATAAAAACTCTTCTGGGAAATATTCCTATAGTTTTCAAAAGAAAAATAATGACTCTATCAACTACTTGCTGAAGTATTATAATTGTTTACTGGAGTCAATGTATTTGATAGGGCCGGGCTTAGTTCCGCGAAAATAATCAGTGCTTGCAAGCCCTTAAATGAGGTTAGAAACCGTAAGACTGTACCTGAAGGTATGAAAGGAGTTATACGTTTGCTAGTTACATAAGCCTTCGGCTTTTAAGAATTTCAAGTTCATGCTTGAAGAATACAATAGGATATCCGCGGAACATTCGAAATGCACCCTACATACATAACACTTTGTACAGTTTTGAACAGCCTCATACTTCCGAAACCTATTCATGTACACTATTGTTAGCTGAGCGCAAATCTATTTTTGAAGATTTTACCGGTATACATATGTTTGTGTATTGACTATATTATTTAATTCTTTATAGGCAACTATTTATAGTTTAGCACTGGCTTATTGTTTTGAATTACCTTAACTCCCGACCATTTAAAGAATTTATTTTCGTATTACATCCACTCGTCAATATTATCAAAATGTCCTATAATCCTCACCCTTGAAATGAGACTAATGCTTTAAATCCAACAAATGACCCATTCGTTCAACCTTGGTCCTCAAATATCCTTCTATTTCTTTGGACTTGATCCCTCCTTGTGATCTCCATGCTAATGGAATCATCGATATCCTTTCGATAACTTTAACTAATTGATATTTACCTTCAACAGCTAAAATCTTATCTGGATTATTAGTCAATAATTTGATCTCCAATAAATTCAAATCTTGTAAAATAGCAGTTGCCAAGGAAAATGACCTACCGTCAGCTGGATGTTTTAAAAGTAAATTTGCTTGAACAGTATCAGCTCCTAAATCTTGTAAATTATAAGCTTTTAATTTTTCTCCTAATCCTATACCTCTTCCTTCTTGCCTTAAATAAACCATACATCCATGTCCAACTTCTCCCATCAACCTACCAGCCTCATCGAATTGCTCACCACAATCACATCTGGCACTCCAAGCAGTTTCTCCTGTATAACATTCACTGTGGATTCTCACTAAGGTAGCATCGGTATGACATGTTTGGGAGTCATATATTAATTCACCATCTTTATCAAAATTCAATCTCAAGTTTAAGTTTGAGTCAAAATCAGCTTCAGTTCTACCTGGAAATAATTTACCGATATATGCTCCTCTTGTCATTCTCTCTTGTTGAGTTTCACCTTGTCTTTTCTTGTAGAGAGACTTGGATCTAATATCTTCTCCAAATACTATAGCTAAATGTTCTTTATTATCAATATTATTTTCATAAATATGTAAGAAAATCTCTGGCCCATTAGTGGTTGGAATTCTGGCCCTTGCTATACAATTTACAACTGGTAAATCATCAGGTAGTGGTAAACCTTGTCTTTGTTCTTCAGTTATGTCAGGAATAGGTACATTAGGTTCATCATTTATGAAATTTGATGGGGTTAATGCCGGACTTAATACTGACATATTATTAAAATCGATGGTATGGATCTCAGTTTTTGGTGTATCATTTATTTCGTTAGTCATTATGATGAGATTTATATGTTTTTAGTCTTTTTGTGGAAGTATTCGGGCAACAAGATGATTATGTAAAAACTGTGTGAATTTCTCACCTTACAAATTCTTAGTCAGACGCTTTTTTTACTAACCCAAAATTCTTAGTAAGATTATAAATGATGGAAAATCACTTTGATTAAATAAACCGAAATTTTAAGGTACAATTGGCACAGTGCCACAAAAAGAGGTTGGATAAGAGATTCATTCTACTAATTAGGGACCGGGTACAAATTCGGCTTGTCAACTTACATGTATAATTGGCCATAGTATTACAATACTTGATGCTCACTAGTTAAAGGTCCCACTGGTTATGGTTAGTATCAAATACATGAAATCTCTGCTATGAGCTTTCACTGATATCAAAGATCAAATACTATAGGCTGGTTCAAAACAATAGAAAAATATGCCAAACCCTAAATTTCTGTCTATAACCAATTACCAAAGAATTTAACGTCAAATACCGAAATAGCGAATCTGGAGTTTACATAAGCTGAAGGTTACATAATCTCAAATTCTCACAACCCAACTGTAACCATGTTAAGACAGAGCCAACGTTCATTCTTTAACTGGAGTAAATTATGGCCCAAGAATTTCCAATTGTCCAATAAATCCATTTATCCACCTTCGGCTAATTTGATATCCACTAACAATAGGCTATATAATGACTATGTTACAAATGTTAATGAGTTACATACTTACTTGTTGGTTAAGCAACCATTGATTTTAAATTTCACAGTTCAAGCCGATCCAACGTATAATGTTTCAACTCAATTATTGTTTGATATTTTGGCCAATAAAGACAAGTATCCTCTTGATTCAGACAAATTCCCAGTTCATCTCGTTAACATAACTTGTGATAATTTCGAATCAAAAGATTTGATGTTAACTTATGGAGTCAAGAAACTACCATCTTTAGTTAGGTTGCATAAACAATTGCCGGTTGATTATTATGTACCTGACGGTAATCAATTCAAAGAAACCGAATTAATCGAATGGCTCAAGAACATTGACAAGTGAATGTTCCAAACCATTCTGAAATGATATGTCATAATATATTTATAGGTCTATTTACAATGTGTTATATCTATTTACAATTCTATTAACATAACCATCTATAGGCTAATCACATGACCCATCTTTCCATCCATCTTTCCATCTTTGCTGCCATAAATTGCAATCAAATTTAGGTTTGCCCAACTTGACATTAACCTCATTATGGGCATCACATAACCATTTACCAAATTTCTCTTGACTTTCAACTATTGGTTCATTAACCTTTTGATACTTTGTGAAATCCTCTCCACAAAACCAGCATGGATAGAATTTACCAAACAACAGCAAGAATTGTTTCAAGTCTGATTGTTCTTGGTTACTTGGATTTTCTGGATATGTAGCAGCAATTGAATGAAGTAAAGTCCATGATGATTTTCCAATAACTTCAACATCTGGAGGACATTCCTTCTCTTGTTTTGGGGCTTTTACTGGTGTTGGTTTTGGAACTTTTCCAGTGGCTGCTTGGAAGTCTAATAATGAATTACAAGTACGGCATCTATTGTTAGTAAGTGATTCATATTGAAGTCAAAGTGTAGCTTTGATATCTACTGCTATATCAGCTAGAAGCCACAAAA
This sequence comes from Yamadazyma cerambycidarum, assembly GCA_030574835.1. Taxonomy (NCBI): domain Eukaryota; kingdom Fungi; phylum Ascomycota; class Pichiomycetes; order Serinales; family Debaryomycetaceae; genus Yamadazyma; species Yamadazyma cerambycidarum. The sequence continues at coordinate 55,526 of JAJMFR010000016.1, forward strand.
CCAAAGTTATACATACGGCTTTCCATCTTTATCATAAATGATTTTACGACCAGTAGCTCCAAATTCTGGTTGAGTCATTAGTAATAATAATGAGATGTGAGATAACTGAGTCAGGTGATCAATGAGATTTGAGACGTAAGTGCTAATACAATTAAGATATAAATATTACTCTATGAAACCGTAAAATAATTTTATGCTATGATATTGACAAATTTCATTTTCTTCACACCAATTCTCCTTTTGCTTCTCCCTTTTCAACTTGCTCTAAAAATAAAGTTCTTTGTCTAATGACTTCATCACATAATTCACCAATTTCCTTAGTCTTGATGGCACTTCTTGAAACATAAAATTCATTTAAATCATATGTTATACCATAGTCTTGTTCATAGTCCCAAGCTTGTTGGATCATTTCGAACTTATCGACGTCTTTGACGTATTTAGCTTCTAAACATCTGATTTCCTCATAATCTAACCATAATTCCAAAATTTCTTCACTAAACTCAGGATTATAAGGTTTGATGATACTACTCAAGTACTCGATAGTTTCGAACTCTCTACGGTGCTTTTCAGGCTTTGGAACCCCATCAAATGGAGTGATATCCCCGACTAATGATTCGGCAATATCATGAACTACTGCAATCTTAACACATTTATCAATGTTAATCTTCTTGTCAGTATTAGGAATTACCATTGAAATTACTGACATTCTATACATATGGTCAGCGATACTTTCAACTTGTGGCTTGGGGATTTTCCTATCAACCCACCCTGTTCTCTTTTGTGTTTTCAACAATCTAACAATTTGAATAAATGCTAAAATATAATTAACCTTAGAATTTGCATGTCCAGGTACTAAAAGTTTTTGTACTCTTTGTGGCACATGATCTTGGGGCATCCATTGTTTCATCTTGGTGGTATTTTTTAAAGTTCTGGTGACGTTGAAAAAATTATTGGATTTCAAAAGTTTGGATCCAAACATTGATGTAAACACTGCGACTGCATATTTTGAGATGAGGAAGACCATAGTGAAACATGGGCCACCAAGTATGGACCGTAGAGAGTCATATGGCCCCTAGTTACCACGCTTAGACTTAGTGCAAATAGGAGAGAAAGAGATCGAGACAGAAAGCACTTCACCAAAAAGGTTAATAGCCATTTACTGTACAGTAATAAGTACATTTATAACTCGTTATTATAAACATGATTAATGATTATTCAGTTTAAGCAACTAATTCAACAACACCACCAGCAGCTTTAATTTTTTCTTCAGCTAATTTTGAGACGAATCTAGCTTTAACAATAACTGGAACTTGAGGTAATCTACCTTTACCTAAAACTTTACCATAACCATGAGCTAAAGTATCAATAACTGGAGCTGATGAAGCTGATGAGTTTTTTAAGTATTCATCTTTTTTATCAGATTCAACTAAAGTCCATAATTTGTCCAAGTTGATTTCTGGTCTCCAGAAATGGTTTCTTTGTTTGTGGAAGTATCTCATACCAACTTTACCGAAATAACCTGGATGGTATTTATCTAAGTTGGTTCTGTGGTGATGTTGACCACCAGCCATACCTCTACCACCGGGATGTTTTCTATGTTTACCAATTCTACCATTACCGGCTATAATTGTTAGTATATAAGTTATTTAAAGTTGAGTTTAGGAGAGTTTGAAGATTAACTCATTGGGGAGTCACATTGGAAATCGTTGAATAATCAGGAGGTGTTAACATGGGTGATTCCATATTCATTGGTTCTTTCATTTGGTTTCTTTGTGATCATTTCACCTAACATTTTACTCAAGTCTTCTCGTCTGTTCTTTTCTTGTTTGATCTTATTTAAACGATATGAAACTCCAGTGAACGATCTTAAACTCTTCTAATACACTCTTATGATATCTGATATGAACATACCTGAAACGTGTCCTCTATGTTTTCTGGTTTTAGTTAATCTAGTAGGCATTTTTAAATAATTAAAACTCTATAGAAATTTTTTTTCAGGTTTTTTTCCTTCTCAATGAATGAAAAATTTGAGTTCGGGCGGACACGACATACATTAGAAAAGAAGCAGTCACAGGGGAAATATTGCGAACAGCGCGTGATATGACCTGGGGCTTGCTATTATCTGGGGCTCTACTTTTACTAGGTAAATCTATACCTGTATATATTCAAATATCAAACATAACCATTTTCAACAAACAACCAAACCATACCTGTGTATCCGATCTACCTTTGCAAATTCCAAACTTGTTCATAACTAGATGTACCCTTAGTCTCAGGGATCTTCTTGCTTATGAACCCATATGTGAATAAGCACATAAACGTAAAGATGAAGTAAACCCCACCACCAATCCAGGAATTCTTCAATACTGGAAATAAAAACCCAACTATGAAAGTTGCCAACCAATTCATTGCGATCCCCCAACTTTGAGCTGAAGCTTTGGCTTGGGGCTGGGTGACTTCTGACACAATAAAGAATGGTATTGGTCCCAATCCAACTGCAAAAAATGTGATATAAGAAAATGTACCAATTATCGTTGCAATTGAGTTTTTGAAAATAATACCTAACCCAATGAGGATGGTTGAAAATCCCATAAATGATACAGATGTTAATAATAAAGGTTTTCTACCTAATCTATCAACCAAGTTTGCTGCAATGAAGGTCACAACTACATTAACAGCAGAAATCAAACAATTTATCAAAACTGCTAAATCAGGGAAAATTGCTACCAACACAGAAACCCCATAGAAAACAATAGAATTGATTCCACAAAATTGTTGTAAAATCAAAATTCCAGTTGCAATTATTTTACTATTATTGAATTCAGGTGATTTTAAGTAAGTCTCTAAAGTTACACTGTTAACAGTGGAGTTTTGTTGTTGTGGGTCTTCAAGTAAATTCTCTTCTTCGGGTCCATTTCTTGCACTAGAAGAAGTAGATTCCCCATTCCAGCCGTTGACTTCTGCTCTTGCAATGGAATAATCACCTCCTCTAAGTTTGTGTAGAATAGTAAAAGCTTCGGTCCTTAATCCATTATTGTTTAACCACATAGGTGATTCATCCACATACAATAAAATCAACAAAAGATTAACTAAGGCAACTAATGAACCCATTAACAAGAGTATTCTCCAATCATTATCATTACACCATTTTAATGATAACAACTGTGTGAACAAGATTCCAATATTGACAGACACTTGTATCATTGAACCCAACAATCCTTTGACGGCAGTAGGTGCAACCTCATTTATAAAGATAGGGGTTATAACTAATGCTGCACCAGCCCCTAAACCGGCGATAAACCTTCCAATCAATAATTCATAATAATTTTGAGATAACCCATTCAATGTGGACCCTGCAAAAAATACCAAGCAATGTAAGATTGAAGCTTTCTTTCTTCCTATGTTATCAGCCACCCTACCAATATAAAATGAACCAATCAATCCCCCAATACTAAAAATCGATGTCACTAAACCAACTTGTTCTGTGGTTAAAGGGATACATTTCTTAAACCCTCTTAATCCAAACCAACAGTCCGTGTAGGGGATTTCACCAGGAATTGAGTCTCTACAAGATATAACTGACTCAGGAGAATTCAATTCCGACATATGATACCCGAATTGAAATGACCCTAAACATATTATCGCAACAGTTGTTATAAGTCTTGCAGTTAACATGATAGCTAAGAGTTGCGCGGAACTGGAGCGGCTTAATGTTATGCCATATATTACATATCTACCCTAATAAATATTATCTGTTTTAAAATGAGAAGCTCCTATTTGAGCTGAGACCCATATTTTGGTACTAGGTCCTACTCGAAAATTGGTAAAAAGTTCCCTATGATCATCATAGGTATACCAAAAACATCTCTTTTTAAAGTCCATGAACACCTGGTCTTAATCTTGACATCAGGATTCCTACTCAATAATGTACACTCACTCATGGTTGCACCAAAGAAATCACCAAATGCAATTTTCAGGAACAATTGGAAATATTCCAACACTGACTTGTCATCTAATAATTCTACTATGAACCTTTTTCGATGCGACAACAACTCTTCTTTGGTCCATCCAGTTAGTATACAGAATTCGTTTCCTACGTATGCAATCTCCCCTGTCCTTCGCCATACAATGGTCGGTGTACCACTCACTTTGATAATCGAGTCATATGTTAATAAAGTCCTCTGGAAACATTGTTCCATAAATATCAAATCATGTTCTTTCAATGAATTGGTACATGCTATAAATGAGGGTCTATAAGAAGCCATAGTTTCGGCCATCTTGACTAACATTTCTTTATTGAACCTCTTCCTTAAATATGCAATCAATGAATGATACCCCGGAGTATAACTGTAAGGCTTACTGACTTTTTCATAAATATCTTCTGGTTCTTTGAAATAGTGTTTAAGGTCATTCTGTAATTCAGAAATTCTTGTTATGGGAGAATCTTCAGGTAATATTCCTAATGCAAAACTTATCTCCAGCTGTTTGTTGATATCATAATAGACCGAAGGATTTGTGGTTTTGAAGTTTTCAAGTTGTCGTGATATTTCAGGAAATAAAACCACCTTATCGTTATCAGGGCCCAAGAAGTATTGATTAATAGTTTCATCCCATCTATTAGTAGTATCATAAAGACTTGGATTCTTTTGTTTTAAGCCATTATTTACACTTGGTTTATAATTGTTTCTTTGGGGATTCATTAAAAACGCTTCATTGATTGCATTATTTGGTGAAGTTTCATTATGTGGAGGATCTTGACGAGATTCTTGATGCTGTTGAAGATGAGGTGACAATGCTGGTGATAGGGTTATTGAATTAGGTGTATGTTCATTAGAAGTTGAAGGATTCAAGAAATTATCTGATATGATATTCGATAATGTCGAATATTCTAAATCAGCTGCACTGGACATGAACTTACTCCTCTTCCTCATTAAATCTCCATTATCAGCTGCCATCACTGGACTATTGTTATATTCAGGTTTGATATAAGATATAGTGTTACTTCTTTGGGATAATTCTTGAGAATACAATTCATTTGGCTGGTGTTGTTGTTCAATATCATTACTTACAGATCTATAAAGCGGTTTACTTAAAGCATCCAATGGTACATCCCCCAAATATTTCTTACGTTTTCTGGGGGCATCTTCACATGTGGCTGTCAACCCTCTTTGTATACATCTATTACAAGGTCTATTGGAGTCACATGTCATATGACTTTTCTGACAATGATTACAAGCTCTTGATGTTTTCTTACGCTTTGGCTTAGTCATTTCCGAGCTATTTGTTGGAGATGTATTTGTAGTGCCATCATTACCATTGTCAATGTTATTTATGGTACCATCCATGGTACTGATGTTACTATTCGTACCACTATTCATGTTATAATTTTCTAGTTGGGAATCCCGAGAACTAACATCTCCATTTAGAACGCTATTCATTGGTAGCCCTAAGTTTTACTGGGGTTTTATCGCACCCTATTCGACTGAATCAAGTCTGCTTATATAAGCAGTGAAAATTTCCTTGTACCAAACCGTGAGAAGTTCCAAAAACTTTTTCAAATAGATGATAAAGAAGATGTTAGTTCAAAACATAAAATTAACTAACGAACAATTAGCATTAAAGTCACAATTCAGCACCTTACTTGCCAGATTCAACTCTTCACCAGAAGCCTTGGTAGCATTAAACAACAACTTAAGATCCAAGACTTATGTGTTAGGTAATGAATTAAATGATATCGATTTAGATATCTTCAAGAACGTTAAGCCATTGATCAAATCATGGACTGATATCAAAGAAATTGGTGAATACAGACATATCATCAGATGGGGTGATTTAATCCAAAACTTAACCAACGACGATGATAAATTTGTTGTTCCAAATGTTGAATTACCAAGAGAAATCAAAGAAAAGAAGAAGAAAGAAGAAACCAAACCAGCTGAAAAGGGTCAAGCTCCTGTAGCTGCCAAGACAGATAAACCAGCTGCTACTGAAGGAGGTAAAAACAATAAAGAACCAAGCGAAGAAGAAAAGAAAGCAAGAGCTGAAGCTAAGAAAGCTGCTAAAGCTGCTAAAGCTAAGGCCAATGCTGAAAAAGCTGCAGCTGAAAAGGCTGCTCAACAACCACCAAGTCCTTCATTGATTGATTTCAGAGTTGGTTTCATTCAAAAGGCTATCAAACATCCAAATGCCGATTCTTTATATGTTTCAACTATTGATTGTGGTGAAGAAGAACCAAGAACTATTTGTTCAGGTTTAGTTAAATACATTCCTTTAGAAGATATGCAACAAAGATTTGTAGTTGTAGTTGCTAATTTGAAACCAGTGGCTATGAGAGGTATTAAATCAAATGGTATGGTTTTATGTGCTTCAACTGAAAATACCGTTGAGTTCGTTAACCCACCATCAAACTCTAAACCTGGTGATAAATTATTCTTCCAAGACTTCAATGGAACCCCTGAAAAACAATTGAACCCAAAGAAGAAAATCTTTGAAACTGTTCAACCATTATTCTCAACTGATGATAAATTCAGAATCTCTTATACTGAAGAAGGTAAAGATGCTAAATACTTAGTTAACGAAGCTGGGGAATTCTGTAAGAACTCAACTCTTGTAAAAGCCGATGTCAAGTAGATGGGTCAGTCAATGAATGTTGATATATAATTTGTAACGTCATAATATAAGTACATAGACACCATGTCGCAATACAGTAGTCTCATCATCTCATCGTCATAGTAAGCAGCTTACAAAAACCACTCGCACCATTCGCTTTTTCGCAAGTAATGAAGTTATTAGGTCAAAGCTTTGATAAGCATTCAAGTGGGTATACAAAACTCATCCCTCAAGACAAAGAGGACCTTTGGCAATTGTACAATTTGATTCAGAGTCACGACGAAGTCAAACTTCAAACTTTCAGAAATATAAGCAAACCAACTGGTAATAGTAAAGGTAAGTCTGAACGTAAGTTATTGAATCTTACCATCCAAGTGGAAGATATAGATTATAGTCCCGAAGATAACGTTATGAGAATAAGAGGTAAAACTACTGAAGCCAATGAGTATGTTCCTATGCAGAGTTATCATACAGCAGAAGTTCAATTGAATAAAGCTATTACTATCATCAAGACTGAATGGGATGAGATTAATTATGATATAGTTGTGAAATCATGTTCGATTGATTCCAAAGCTGAAATTGGAGCTATTGTTTTTGAAGAAGGTATTGCTCATTTATGTCTTGTTACTGACAATTTAACGGTGTTAAGAAACAAGATTGAAAAGTCCATTCCTAAGAAAAGAAGAGGTGATAATACTAACCATGATAAAGGATTGGCTAAATTCTATCAACTCATAATAACGACAATGTTACGAAATTTCGATTTCGATAAACTTAAAGTCGTCATATTAGCATCCCCAGGTTTTTTGGCATCTAATCTATTAAGTGAAATAAATACTTATGCTCAAAAGAATGATGATAAAGTTCTTTTCAAGAACAAAGCTAAGTTTATGGTAGCACATTCCTCAACCGGTTACTTACAGGGATTAGAAGAAGTCCTTAAAGATGAAACAATTCAAAGGAATTTATCAGATACCAAATTTGCTAAAGAAGTGATGATATTTGATGAATTCCAAAAGATCCTTAATGATGATGACGATAGAGCTTGGTATGGTACAAAAGAATGTGAAAAGGCCATAGATTTAGGAGCAGTAAAGTATCTTATGATAACTGATACATTATTCCGAAACAATGATCTTCAATTAAGGAAATATTATATAGAGTTAACCGAAAGAGTCAAGAATAGTAATGGGGAAGTATTAATCTTTTCCAGTTTACATGACTCTGGTAAACAGCTAGACCAGTTAACTGGTATAGCTGTATTGTTGAATTACCCCGTACCAGATTTGGACGAGGAAGAGGAAGAGGAAGCTTAGGAGGAAGCATAAGACATTCTTAATATATTTATATAATAGACTTATAGGATTTATATACATGAACTATTTACATTATCTACGAGAAAGAGTTGATATACCACACATCACCCCCTCTATTGTACCTCAACAAGTCTTGACCCAAACCTAGGAATAAACCAAATAATGTCCCTCTTTTACCATAGTTAAGCACTTGATATCTACTTAGCCCTTTGTACTTACCATAACCTGTGAAAAAGACGGTTGAACTTATAGTAGTGTTGATAAAATCAATTTGACTCCTTATTTGATCCAATCCTGCCTCTAAGGAAAAGAAGGCTGATACTATGACCAAATATTTTATTCCCAGTTTTACTCCAGTTTTGACTGCCAGACTCAACATCACATAATTCTTCTTCTTATGATAGAAGTACCAACCACCTACATTTCTTGGAAGTCGATGAGAATTTTCAGTTAAGTAACGTGCTGACGATAACTTGATCCCATCATATGACCCTGAAAAGAACCCTATGGAACCCGAAAGAATCGATATGGTTTTTATTCTTTCATAGGGGAACAAATGAAACCTTTCATTTTTTCTAAGATCTTCCATGTTAGTGAGCCTGAGAGATGTGGTTCGCGATACCTAAATATGTGGTGTACTGGGGTAATATCAAGATCTTAGATCTTTGAGCTGGGACACTGTTAATGCTAGAAGAGATTGTGTATTAATACACTATATATAAGGATATCAACATAGTACAACTTGTACTTATAACACTACACCGTCTAACTATTGATCTAAAATTGACTTTACAAATTCAACATAATCAACATTACCATCCTTTGTGATATCAACACCCTTTAATAATTCGTCAACTTCTGAATCAGATAATTTTTCACCGATGGATGTTAATATGTACCTTAATTCACCAACACCAATGTAACCGGTGTTTTCTTTATCAAAAACTTGGAACCCTTTGATGTAATCTTCTGGTAAACCTAAAGGTTTGAACCCATCTGGTCTTTCGATGATTTTTTGATAAGTTTCGAAATCAAAGTCTTTGGAACTGATACCACTTTGTAATTCAGAGATTTCAGCTAAAGTTGGGTTTTGACCAACTGCTCTTAATAAATCCCCTAAATGTTCAACAGGGATTTTACCTGTACCTTTTTTATCAAAAAGGGCAAAAGCGTCTTTATAAGTTTTAGTATTTTGTGACTAATGTTAGTAAATGTTTGATTCAACTTCTGGTGGACTTCACCATTGATGAGTCCCTTGTACAAGTCCATGTACACAAAGCCATGACATACCATCTGTTATACGTTTCAATTCGAGACAACTGTAAACAAATAAATTTGAGAATGCGATTCGCGTGTACACGACATGGAAAAATCAAGACGAGACGAGTCGCATATAGATCATTTTTGTTACACATTATCCCTAACGATAACGTCAAAAGAAGTCATATAAAACATGACGAACAAGAGACAAAAGTTGGATTTCAAGCCTGGGAATATTAAGAAGGTAAAGCTCACAAACTTTACCACGTATTCTTACGGAGAATTTAACTTGTCACCATCGTTAAATTTAATTATAGGACCAAACGGTACAGGTAAGAGTACGCTAGTTGCGGCTATATGTCTTGGCCTTGGAGGCAAATTAGACTTAATCAAGCGTAAAACAATGAAATCAATGATCAAATTAGATTCCACTGTTAGTACGATTGAAATTGTTCTTCAAGACCATAATAATGAGGATCTTATAATAAAAAGAACTTTTGATGAAAAATCGAGCCACTGGTTGATAAATGGTCATGATGCTAATGAAAGCCAAGTAGTAAAGAGAGTTAGATCACTTAATATTCAATTAAACAATCTTTGTCATTTTTTGCCCCAAGAAAGAGTAGCAGAATTTGCAGGATTGAGTCCTGAAAAATTATTACTAGAAACTCAAAGAACTCTTAGAGCCGGTGATTTATATAATAAGCATCAAGATTTAATACGGTTGGATGAACAAAGAGATTCTGTTCTACAACAATTGAATCTGAGTGGTAGTAAATTGGAAGCATTAGAGGCAGAAAGAGTCCAATTAGAGGAAGCAGTTGCAAGGCTAGAACAATTGAATGAGACCACTGAAAGGTTAAAGTATCATAAATACTTATTACCATATGCAATATATGAAGATGAAAGGGTTCATAAGAAACAATTAAAGGACAGAGTGACCCAAACCAAGCGTCAATTAGATGAATATGAATCTAGAAAAGAACCATTATTTCAAGGGTTAGCTGAAAGTCAAACTCTTCTTGAAGAATTACAGACCACTGAGACTGAGGCTACCAGACAACTTAATAGGTTACAGACTGATCATGGGAAACTATTCAACGAAAGTGAAAATGCCAAACTTAATTTGAATAAGTTAAGAGGGGCATTGAGTGATACTAAGAAATTCAGACAGACTAAGAGACAAGAAATAGCAGTGATAAGTGGACAGCTTCATGAACAAGAGAATGAGTGCAATGACCTAGAGAATTCTAATTTAGAGGAACAATTGGCAGAAATGAAGAGTTCCAGGTCGGAGAAGCAGCCATTCTTACAAGAACTCAAAGATCAACTTTCAGAAAGTAAAGATACTATAAGGTCCAAAGAATCACAGAAAAGAAACTTACAGCGACAAATTGATGATGAGACCACAAAATTGAATGTCAAAGATAAGTTGAATACATTACAAAATAATGGTCAAAATAGGCTTGTATCTAATGCCTATAACTTACACAAATTTTTGAGATCTAAAAAAGAGCTTAAATCGGTTTATTTTGAAGCACCTGTTGTTACATGTAACTTACTTGATAAAAGATTGGGTGGGGTAATGGAAAGAGTCATAGGACAAAACAACTTACTTGCTTTGACATTCACATCTCATGAAAATTATCGTAAAATTCCTGGGCATGCATTCAAAGATTTTAATGCTCCAAGTAGAGTTGTTTCTGGGGTAGGAGACAATAGTCCAATGTCACATGAACAATTGCAAGCTTATGGATTTGAAGCATATTTAAGTGACTTTTTAGAAGGACCAAAAGAAGTTTTGAATATGTTGAATATCAATAGTAAGTTAAAAATGATTCCTGTTTCTACTACAGAACTAAGTGAAGAAAAAATCGAATCACTTTTGAATCCAGACTCCAGTGGTAGAATTCCCTTTATGAGATTCGTTTCCGGACAACAATTATTTACAGTTACTAGGTCAAGATATGGTAATAGAAATTTCTTGTATACCTCAGAGACTTTAACCAAATCAAGATTTTTCACTACTGGTGGGATATCGCCTGAAATCAAAAGAAACATCGAACTCAAGATCGATGATATGAGGAATGATATGGAACTGGCAGATCAAGAAATTCAAGCTCATACTAAAAAGGTAACTGACACTGAGGTAACCTTGAAGCAGTTACAAACAGAATATGACGGAATTCAAAAAGAAATTGAAACGATTAATACTCAAAGAGCAAGAATCCCTAAATTAAAGGCACAAATCACTACCAAACTAGAGCGTATTAATAAGCTTAAGCAGGAATTGAATAAGGATCAAACTTCAAGAGTTAGGAATTTACGAAGCAAGATATTCGAATATAGTGAGACTTATGCAACTGTTATGAACAAATGCAGTAAGATATATGGTGACATTGTCGAAGCCAAGTTAAACATCAGTCAATTAAAGTACCAAATTTTACAACAAAGGAATAGGGTAAATTCTATTAACATATTACTATCAAAGCTTGATGATTATAAGCAACAATTAATCGAGCAATATAACAAAGCCAAAATCGAGTACTCTCAATTCAATGAGACGGATGCTAAGAAACAAATCAATGAAATTAAGAACAACGCAACTGAAGAAGAGTTGAATAAGTTAGCAAATTTAGCAGCAGAGTATAAACGAGACCAACTATTAACTGAAATAATTATCCGAGGTAAAATTACCTTAATTGAAGATGAAATTAGTGTATCAACTGCTGATAGATCATCTGTCAACAAACTTAAGCAAGTTCTTATCAAATTGGAAGAAGTCAAAACCATTGTTCCTTCTTTACAAAGGGAAAAAGATTCATATGATAAACGTATAAATAGTCTTCAACAACAATGGGAACCAAGATTAACAAAGTTGATAGCTAAATTATCAAGGTCTTTCAAAAAAAAATTTGTGGCAGTGGCATCCAACGGTGAAGTTCAATTAGCTAAAGCGACCAAATTTAAAGATTGGAGACTTGAAATTTTAGTGAAATTTAGAGATGAATCTGATTTAAAAATTCTTGATAGACAGAGTCAATCAGGAGGTGAAAGAGCAGTATCGACGATTTTCTTTATAATGGCATTACAGAAGTTAACAGACGCTCCTTTTAGAATCGTAGATGAAATCAATCAAGGTATGGATCCAAAGAATGAAAAGAATGCTCATAAGTACTTGATCCATACCGCTTGTGCTTCCACTAAATCACAGTACTTCTTAGTTACTCCAAAATTATTGACAGGGTTATATTATCATCCACAAATGAAGATTCATTGTATTTACACTGGTCCTATGATCAAGGGTGGAACTGAGTTTTTGGATTTTCTGAATAACATATGATCCTTATATGGGTATGGGTAGAGTATGTATAGGGCATGGGTTAATATGTTAAGGTGTAGTCTATATATTATGATTATTCTTCTATCTATTTACATCTATTTACATTGGTCAACGCAAGTAATCCAAACACTTTGTAATCCTCTCTCTGAATTCATCTTCACCAATAAGCTCAACTACTTCTGGTATACTTAATCCAGAAACTCCACCAGTCAAAGCGAACCTTAACAGTTGGAAGATGTCCTTCTTCTTGAACTCCAAGTCAGAGAGTTTGTCCAAATCATACGAGCCTTGGCTCACAGCTTCTAGTACACTCTTGGCATTTTGTGGTACTTTTCCGGTATATTCTACAGCTTGGAATAAATATTTATGGTTATTGATTTCGTCTAAAGTGTTTAAACTTGGAGCCAACTTCACTATGATCTTCTTCAAGTACTCCTGATCCACATCAAGCTCATAACTATCCTTTAAAAACACAGCTAAGTCGTCTAATTTTTGTTCATCTTCCACTAACTTCATTAAATGATGTTTATTGAAATAATACAACTTCCCATCGTTGACTTTGGCATTACCATTTGTCAAATGATCTAATGAAAAACTTTCAATAAGCTCATCCATATCCATAACTTCGGATACAGTAACCCCTGGAGTTAATCTACGTGGTGCCCATCCAAATAACGCTACGAAATTCACTAAAGCTTGTGGTAAGATCTTACCCTTAAGAGACAACACATCCAGACTTCCATCACGCTTTGATAATTTCTTATCTTTCAAAGATGTCAATAATGGAATATGCACAAATTTGGGTGGTTCCCATCCAAATGCTTTATACATGGCTAAATGCTTAGGAGTAGAATTTAACCATTCTTCGCCCCTAATCACATGTGTTATCCTCATCAAATGATCATCAACAACATTTGCAAAATGGTATGTCGGTAATCCATCGGATTTCATTATCACTATATCATCATATCTTCTATCATTGACATTTATTTGTGGTTGTAAGTTCAATTTTCCATGAATTAAATCCTCTATGGGTTCATACACATCAGGCGACTTGAATCGTATGATTGATGAATCGGATTCTTGTGTTGGCTCATGCAAACATTTTCTATCGTATGTGACAGTAGTTGGAGGTTTCAACTTCATAGCTGATTCTCTAAGGTTGTTAAGTCTATCTTTGGAACAGTAACAACGGTAGGCATGCCCAGTCTCAACTAACTTAAGGGCATATTTCTTGTAAATCTCTTTCCTTTCACTTTGTCTGTAAGGCCCTACAGGTCCTGGTTGAGTTGGACCTTCATCAATAGTGATACCACACCATTTTAAAGTATCGTAGATATTTTGTTCTGCACCTTTAACTAATCGAGTTTGGTCTGTATCTTCCAATCTTAGAAGAAATTGGCCACCAGTTGATTTTGCTAATAGAAAGTTGTATAAGGCTGTTCTTAATGAACCAAGATGAAGAAATCCTGTTGGTGAAGGAGCGAACCGAGTTCGTACTGGTGTTGTAGGATGGATCAGACTTAGGAACCGTTTTAGCATAGTGCGATAGTGTTTGGTCTGCGCATTAAGTCCATACGTTATGAGATGTATGTGATATGACGAAATATTGCATCTATAGGGTAGTGTTTATTCAGAGACGAATTTGAGTCATAAAGGACTTGGAGGAATTCGATTAGTTAAGGTTTGGTTTTGTGTAATTTAAGTATGGGGTAATTATAAAGTCGTCCATAAACCAATAAATGATATATAGACATAAAGATGTAAACCCTTTAAATAGAATACCAATTTCTATACTATAGATAAACTCAAACTAACTCAAACACCCACTTAAGTATCAAATCCGACCCCAATTTTAAGTACCCCTTTCGGTAATCATTGTACGAACAGATTGTTCTAGATAGTGCGAGTCATCCCTTAAATATAATTAGCAGCCTATAAATACATATCAGTCGATATCAATTGAAGCAAAGAAATTCAATTTCAACAAGGCAAACTAACCAAATTAGAAGTTACACAAACACGAAAAATGGGCAAACCAGATGATTTTGATGATTTCAAAGATACAGTCAAAGACTTTGCTAGTTCATTGTTCTCAATTACTAGTGATTCAGTTTTAGAAGCTAAGGACTTATCATTAGGTTGGTTAATGAATGATGATGATGATTCTAACTTTTCACAAGGTATCAAGAAGATTCTTAACCGTAACAATGAAATGTGGGAATTTCCAAGTTTCTATGAAAAGCGTGACAGACAGCCAGCTAAGTATAGTGGATCATTTTACTTTTCAAATCCATATGGCTTAATTAGTTATAAATCTCCCTCGATTAGGAAGTATAATGAATGTTTAGATAAACAAGGATTATCTATTTGGGATTCTAATGGATATTGGAGATGTTTGTTTCCTAATCTGGCCATTCCTAATAATTTGTTAAATTATAAACTGGAACATTTTCCTAATGATATCTTAACTAAAGAAGATTTTGAAAATGAGGTCAATTCCAAGAATTTAACTATCAATGATAGACAGTTTGATTTGGGTGCTAAGGGGCATTATTTCAAGAGTTTCGAAGATTTAATGAATTGGAAATCTGTTATGTATAATAATGTCAAAGCCGAAAGACAAAAGCAAAGAGAGGAAAGACTTAGAAAGAGGGATGAATTCTTGAATTCAAGGGAAAGAGGTTCAAAATGTTGGAAGAAAGATCAAACCAAATCAACTGAATTGCAAAAGGCACCAATTCCAAGCGAAGGAAATGATAAAAGAATCGTTTCAACCAATTTAGAAAGTACTTATAGATCAGATCAAGAAAGTAACGAAACCATTTTCAAAGAAGTAAAAACCGAATACTACTCTGATGGTACTTCGCTGACCCATACTGTCACCAAGATCAAACCATTTGGAGAAAAAGAATGGAGTGAAGTCAAGGAAGTTGATGGTGATAAGAAAGGATGGTTTTGGAAGTAATTTCATAGCTATTGTATCCCATAGTAGTTCAATCTAGCAGCTCAATCCAGCAGTTCAATCCAAGTAGTTTCAATCCTTAACTGCTACTCGTGTTTATAGCCTTGTTTTATAGTAATGTGTGATGTTTACCTTATAACACCTTCGCCTACCCTCGCTTATGCTCAGGCAAGATAAGATCGTGGTCGCATTCTCCCGTCATGAATCCACTTAATAAAATTATCTTCTTATCGGCATTCCTTGCTTCAGGATTCCTATTGATATTGTTGTCATGTGCATTGTTCAATAACTGGAGACCGTTATGGGTCATTTTCATTTTTTTAATTGCTCCTTTACCCAACATAATAAGTAATAGTATCGAGAATAATAGAGACGATTTTTTGACATTCAGTAATGATCATAATAACAACCCAACATCTTTACAAGAGTTCTGTAAATACGTCACGGGATTATTGATTGTGTCCGGAGTGTCATTACCCATCACATTATATCATTGTAGTTTGATTCAATTGGGCAGTATGATTATGAGTATAATCGGAGGGATAATAGTCTACAGTGATATTATTATATTCATTTGGTTCTTTAGTGAAGAAGAGGAGGAGAACGATGATTTTAATTTTTAGCTGTCATGTTGGCATGTATTATAAAGTTGCATGGGTTCGGTTATCGAAAATAATGGTCTCTTAAGTGGGCAGTATGATGATCATAACTAGTAGGGTGGGATACTACAGTCGATGTTTATGAGATAAAGAAGTTCTAGACTTACATTTGACCACCAGGTTCAATCTATTCTTATTCCATACTAATATATATTACGTATTTAATTACCTATCCTTATATCTCATTCACCTTGTAGTTCAATTGGACTGCTTCGAACCAATGCTTCCTTGTTGGCTTACTTTATTTGCCTAATTCATTGGCCTAATTAGTTTAAAACCACTAATAAAACTATTAAAATAACTGTCAATGTAACTATCGTTATCAATGACCCATTTTCTTCCACCTTTCTTCTGAATTCTCCCAATCTATTTCCAGCGTTATCTAATGCAAATTGACTCCTTTCAACTCCTTGTTCCAAATCATTCAACATGATCAAATGATTTTCGATCTCATCATTTATATTTAAGCCCATACTCTTCTGGACTTTGACAGAATCATGCAAGACATCTAAATCTTCATCTTGTTGTAAAAGCTGTTGTTGATGCTTGGCAAACATTTGATGATTATTCAATGATTCAAGCTCATCTTCTGGATCATCCTTATAAGGTTTGAACTGTGATGTGCCCATTAATTGGTTTCTTAACTCGTCTTCGTTATTATCAGGTTGAACGTCTTTAAATCTAACACTCTTGGTTACTTTAGGTAATGGTCGGGTTTTGAACTTATACTCATCAATATTGATACTCAGATCAGTGTCTAAGCCTTGTATCAATTCTTCATATGTGGTAATTAGTCCTTTGAACTTCTTGATCACGGTTTCGTCTGTTACATCTTGTGATATTATATCATCTTGTAAATATGTTAAGTTCTTTACTATCTTAGATATTTGAGTCAAAAGTTCGTAGTTGTCATTTGATGATGGTTCTAACTTAAGTATGTTTATGAGACGATTTCTTTCATCAAGCTGGGCTTCTAGTTGATTTAAAAATGTGGTTATTTTTAGTATCAAACTATTTATCTCCTTCATGGCTTTCGCGATAATTCTGCCTGACTGTCTTGGTGAGACTGAGCTAGAGTAGACTGAGGCTGGACTGGACTGGACTGGACTGAGACTTAATTGAGACTGATATACCTTTTTATATGAGATAGAAGAAGGGACTGAGAGATTGTATGTGACAAAAAGAGACTGTAGAGTTGAGAGAAGTCGCCAATCAGGCAATCAAATCGACTAACGTACGTCCTCGTCTAATAAATCGTGTATATATTATGAACCCAAACCAAACTCCCAATTAAATTTACCTATTATTACTCCATGGTCACAACCATGTATTCTCTATTACTTCAGTATCAAGGCCTTGCTAAGGAAATAATCTCCTTTGACCCTGAATGTGTTATTAGCAACACTGCTATTTATGTCCGTTATCAATTGATCTAACTCATTAAGTATTTCTTGATTCTCCTGCATTATCATGTCTTCCATACAATCCAACATTAATCTATTGTTAACAGAACTGGTCTTGAAGATCTTAAACTCAGATTCGAATTTCTTACTATCATGACAATACATGGACGATACTGAGGTATCTTGAGTTAAAGACAGTTGATCTGAATATAACTCATATTCGTCATCATCCAGTAGGAGATCTTTATCTATATGGCCATTCTCAACAGATTTGTGGCCACCATGTACATTATTTGATATGCCTAATCCTGGTAATGTTGTGTTCAATCGATTGTATCCACTATTGAATGGGATTCTTAACGACTCCGAAGTATCAAACGATGACAATGAATGATTTACTGCCTTATCAAATGAAGTCTCAATAGGTGTGGAATGTGAATCATTATTCAACACGAATGAATCAAACGAATCGTCAAAATTATCTAATGCCAAATCATCTAATTTGTCAAACAAATCTTGGGTGGCTTGTCTTCTTGAAGGCTTCCTTTTTGGTATTGAAGACATATCAGAAACTTGGCCTCTATCTGCCAATTTGGTCATGGCCTATAATCAGGTAAGTGCTCCAGAAAACGGAAGGAATGACTACATTAAATAATATTTTTAGACGAGAATCGCGTATTAAGGGTTTTTAGGTTAAGTACATAAATGGTGTTGCATTTTTACGCATACCAGTTCTATTGTTAGAGGTCGGGTTAGATCTAGATTTGGAATTTGTCTCTACCCCATTCCCTTGGTATATGTTGATCCGGGTTCAATACTGGTCCTTTCAAGAGTTAGATATTATCATTGGGAGGGCCAGTTTATAATGCTGACGTTTGCAAACACCTTGGCTACTCTAATAAGTCGTCAGGTGAGTGGTGTAAAAATACCAGACGAACTAGAATGTTATTTTTAGACGACAGTCGCGTATTTTATGGAGTTTTAGGTTTGGGTACATAAATAGGGTTGCATTTCTGTGCATAGTCATAGTATTGTCAGACCTGATTTTATATCCATATTAGGACTCTAGATAATTACATTCGTTTGGTGTTTGTTTGTGTATGTATTGTTGGATACATGTCAAATAACGTGGTTTCATTGTGACCTAATGGATTGTTGGCGTGTCTTGATGAATCTCAGGTCAATAAGAGTTTAGGTCTATTGTCATGTGAATACCGGTTTGATCTTGGTAAAACTATAAATTATCATTCTGATGTCTATGACGTTATACAGGTAGGTTATACAGGAAGGTCCCAAAATTCAGTGCCCCATCTTTAATCTGAGTCTCGTTACGTAAGCATGATAACTGCGTATACTTTTTTGGTTAAAACTGACATAATCCCAACCAGTTTATGAAATTGAATTCTTCTCACTCTCATTATCATCTTCTACATTATCCATGCCTCCGATACTCCTGTGGAACCGTATCCTTATCTATGACCCTCATTGGTTTCTCCAAAATCATTATCAGTGTCTGAAATGCTTCAGAATCCTCCGAAGTTCCTTCGGAACAAAAATGCGCAACCGTTTCTATCTACTATATAAAGGTGTCAAATTGCCAAATCTTTACATTTAACATTATCATCAACTTACAAAACCTTGAGAATGCCTGAGCCAATCAAAAAATTATGTGTCTTCTGTGGATCATCCTTTGGAAAAGATCCAATTTTCGAAAAAACTGCCAGTGAATTCGGTAAGCTATTAGCTGAAAGAAACTGGGGTTTAGTCTATGGTGGTGGTAGTACAGGTGTAATGGGAGCTATTGCTAAAGGATGTGCTAGCAATGGAGGATACGTTCATGGAATAATCCCAGAGGCTTTGATTTCAAAAGAAAGAACTAACAGTGAAGAGGTTAATGCTGAACTTAAAGAAAGTGTTGATCATCATCAAGGTGCTTCACCTTTACCAGATAGTAAAGAGTATGGTAAGACCACCATGGTTAAAGATATGCACACCAGGAAGAGATTAATGGGTGAAGAAAGTGATGCATTTGTTGCTTTACCAGGTGGTTATGGTACTTTTGAAGAATTATTAGAAGTTACCACTTGGTATCAATTAGGTATTCATCATAAGCCAATCGTTTTAGTTAACATTAATGGGTTCTATAATACGTTCTTGAAATTCATTGATGAAAGTATTGAAGCTGGTTTTATTGCTGAAAAACAAAGAAACTTATTAAATGTATTTGAAAAGCCTGAAGAAGTTTTAGATTTCATCGAAGCTTATCAACATAAGGAAGCCTATTCTTATGGATTAAATTGGAGTCAATCTTAAGGATTGGCTTAGAAGTAGAGAGGATTGATTTATTCGTCACCATCAGATCTAACTGGTTAGGTTGGAGTATATAAAGATATAGATACAGAATACACAAAAAAGCATACATGAAGTGACTCATAACGAGTGTACTCTCGTCGGTGGTGCTAGTCGTGTAAATGGCAGCCAGGTAATAAAATTCTAAGAAATATCAGAAACCTATTATCATATCTTATTTGTTCTATAAATCATAAATAACTCCTATCTCCGTCTATCCTCTATCCTCTATCCTATATCCTACATCTTCACTGTCGTGCTTGTTAAGGAAACAACCTGTTTAATGCACAGCTTCATCTGTATCATCAATATGGAATAAATCTTCAAACTCATCAGTAGGTATCTCGACTTCTTTCAAGTACCCAGTTGCAACATCATATACCATACCCCAAACTTCAATGTTTCCATTTTTCAAAGCAATGGAAGCTGATGGGTGCCTTTTCAAAGCCAATACGGAACTGATAACATTTAATTCAACCAACTTATTGGCTTTACCTCTTGGGTCATCTATTTCATCTAATAATTTCTTATTGGCTGCTCTAATGTGTCTGATTGGATTTAACCAATGGTCTAAAACTCCACCAATTCTTTTGGATGACATGGAAGCCCAAACACCACCACAGTCATAATGACCACAAACAATGACCTTCTTGACCTTTAAAACATCAACAGCAAATTGTATAACACCTTGACTGCTAATATCGTTGGAGTTGATTATATTAGCAATGTTCCTATGAGTAAAGACTTCACCAGGTAAAACCGATAAACAATTTTCACTGACTCTTGAGTCTGAACAACCAATCCATAAAGTATGAGGACTTTGCCCTTTACCGTTCAGTTCGAAAACTTCTTGGGAATGATTGTGGTTCATTGAGTCAACATAATATTTGTTATTACTAAGGAAATCTTGTAATGTACTTTCCTTCAGTAACGAAAATGGAAAGTTATCAGTTCTAGGCTTTTCAATCTTGGGTTTTTTATCCAATTCAGGTAAGTCAGTTTCATTATCATGTTCTAATTGATAATGTAAAATATTTTCTCTCCCCATTTTAAACTGTGTCTGACTAAATAGCCTATATGGGATTTTAATTTGTGTACTGGAAATGGTTAACGTACGTCTTATCTTGAAGATTGTATCTAATTAAATATGACTTTCCCAATTAGTTACGCCTTTAAGTTCAACAAAGTCTTGAAAAGTTGATTGTTGAAGGTTAGAGATTTAACTCGGGAGATCTTTGATATTTATATTCTAGGACCTTGTTTCAAAAAATTTCATTGATGTCATTTTGGTGGTCAAAATGTTGAGATGCGAGTGCTGCATTTTGATTAACGTCATCAACTAACTTGTAAATTTTCTCGATTATGCAAGTTGTGATCGTAATATATGCAGGCTTTATATCGGTGCACTGGTGTAATTTGGGATTAGATAAAACTTTAAGTTAACTTGTAATAAGGGCAATATTCCCCGAATGCATTAATTACTAAACATTTATGGTGATGATGAATTGGTCTGTCTCTAGTTGTCTCTAGTTATCTCTAGTAGACAGAGTCATTGGAGTTCTTGTTCATACCAATACAGGATATACAAGTCTTAATTGACTTCACGTGATTGATGGGGTTTGTACTAATTCGAATCAGTAGCAATTCCAATCGCTGCACGGAGAAAGTGGCTCGGTGACTGATTCTTACGAAATGTCGAATTTTTTCGTTGGGATAATATGTTGTGCAATAAAGTCGTAGACTTGTGTCGTTTTGAAATCACGATATGGTGTAGTGCGAAACACATTTTTATCATTTTAAGCTTCGTCCGCAAGTCAAATCCCTGTCGGCGTAATATTATAGTGTGGACACTATCAAACCTTCAGTTGGGATCAAATCCGATTTTGGTTTTGCGGTTTTGAGTAAATTGTCTCCGCTCCAACTCTTATCGGAACCACAGCTTACTAATAAGTATACGATCTATATCCCTTCATTTCAAGCTAAATGTTGGTATATTAGTATATGGATTAACCAGCAAAGGCACCTGTATCAGTCTGTGAGTTTTGGCCGATTCATTGACCATCTATCTAACATTTCAAACCGTCTATCACCTTAGCTAGGTGATAACAGTTGCGAACCTCACAGTATCAAGGTCGCACCTAATTTTCTTTTTGCAACCACAACTGTGGCAATATAGAAAACTATATATAAGGATTGAATTAGCGTTCAAAGAGATCCAGTGATTTTGTTTAATAAAGAACAATTAATAACCACAAAAAGAACGTTAGACACTGTAAAAAAATGGCACCAATTGCAAAAGAGCCTGAATCAAGTACTTTGATTGAGAAGACTGTTAAAGAATTAGCAGACTTAAAAATCGCTGGTAAAAAGGATTATAAGGTAGATCGTAAACATATCAATTGGGTTGATAAGTTACCAAAATCTTCAAGAGAAAGATTCGAAAGATACGGTATTGATTTGAGTGAAGGATATCCAAAGATTCCAAAAAATGAAGAAATTCCTAAATTTGTCGATGAAGCTTTTGAAGTAAGAAATGAAGAGTATCCTTACATTGAAAGAGGTGCTAATGCTGATAAAGAAAAGAAAGCTTTATTTGGAGCTGCTGAAAAAGTTATCAATTTGACTAAACATGTTGGTACTGAAATTGTAGGTTTACAATTAAGTGAGTTAACTGACCAACAAAAAGATGAATTAGCTTTATTAATTGCTGAAAGAACTGTTGTCTTCTTCAGAGACCAAGACTTATCACCACAAAAGCAATTGTCTCTTGGTAAATACTGGGGACAAGTTGAAATTCACCCACAAGTTCCAAGAGTCCCAAATGCTGTTAATGGTGAAGACTTGAACGGTATCAGTACTATCTGGCAAGACTACCTTATTGCTAACTTCGGATTACCATTAAGTTTCAAGAACAGTATTGGTGGTAACTCCCAATGGCACACCGATTTAGTCCATGAAAAACAACCAGCAGGTATTACTCATTTGCATTTAGATGGTATTCCTGAAGTTGGTGGTGACACCGTTTGGTCCAGTGGTTATGCTGCTTATGATAAATTAAGTCCAGCCTTAAAAGAATTCTTAGATGGTAAAACTGCCATCTATAGATCAGCTCATCCTTACTTAGATAGGGAAAATCCTTTAGGTGGTCCAAAATACATTGAAAGAGAACATCCTTTAGTTAGAACTCACCCTGCTACTGGCTGGAAATCTTTGTTTGTTAATAGATCCATGACAGTTAAGATCGTTGGATTATTACCAAGAGAATCTGAACTTATCTTAGAGTATTTATATCTGGTTTATGAAAAGAACTTGGATATTCAAGTAAGATTCAACTGGCAACCAACCAAACCAGGTTTGGGTACTTCTGCTCTTTGGGATAACAGAATCTCTCAACACAATGCAGTTTGGGATCATGAAGGTAATGAACCAAGACACGGTACTAGGGTTACATCTTTGGCAGAAATTCCATTCTTTGATAAGAACTCTCCATCTCAAAGAGAAGCTTTAGGTCTTTCTTTAGATTAGAAACTTTAGGTCAAGGTCTTTGCTTAGATCAGGAACATCTTTAGATTAGGTTATCGTAACGGGTTATGTTAGCTTTAAATAGTTAAAAAAGTGACTTTTGTATTCTATTTCCTCAAGCCTATTTTATCAGTGTTGTATTTGTGCCCCTCCGCCGGACTGTGTAAATTGTCCCCAATTGTTCCAAGTCCGCAATCATTCAGTTGCAACATTGCGCAGAGGTTGATGGCTCCGATAAAGTGTATCGCTAACGCGTATGTCTAAATCAGGTACTATAACGCCAGACACGTCAATGGATCTTGATAATGACCCTGCCTATGATGACAATCAAGACAGTGAAGACAAAATTGACTTAGAAGACGTGAAGCTTCTTCAGCATGAGGATAATGAACAAGCGGAGTTCAATAACCTTTCTAGTGATTATAAAGTAGAAAGATTAAATAACTTAATTAAGAAATCCCAAGTGTATTCACAAATCATTGCGGACCAAATCCTAGAGAATACAAATTTGAAGAAACAAAATCGTCAGAAACAGAACCAGGAACCACAAAAGGAAAATGGCGAGGTGGATGATGAACAAAAGGAAGCTGAAAGATCAAGTAAAAGACATAAAAGAGACGTTTTACTGTTGTTATCCAAACAAACATCCAAAGGGGCCAAGTCCAAGAGTCCGAAACCTTCCAGGAATGGTAAGAAAGAGCCTGAAAAGAAAGAAACTGACGACAAAATCAAGCAACCCAAGTTAGTAAGTGGTGGAGTTCTTAAGTCTTATCAATTAGACGGACTTGAATGGTTAATCACGCTTTATGAAAACGGACTTAATGGTATCTTAGCGGATGAAATGGGATTAGGAAAGACTATTCAATGCATATCGTTCATTAGTTTCCTTATAGAGAATGGTGTTAAAGGATCATACCTCGTGGTAGCACCATTATCAACCATCAGTAATTGGTACAATGAATTAGCAAGATTCACCCCGGATTTAAAGGTCTTAAAATACATAGGAACCAAAGATGAAAGAGCTACAAAGGAATTTGCAGGCTATGATATAGTGCTTACTTCTTATGAACTTTCCATTAAGGATTTTGCCAAATTAAGTAAAACCGATTGGAAGTTTTTAATTATCGATGAAGGTCATAGATTAAAGAACATGAATTGTTTATTGATCCGGATCTTAAAACAATTGAATGTTTCAAATAGATTATTGATCACCGGTACACCTTTACAAAACAACTTAAATGAATTATGGTCATTATTGAATTTTATATTGCCGGATATTTTCCATGATTTGCATCTATTTCAACAATGGTTTAATTTTGATGAAATCATGAATTTAGGAGCAAAGTCCGCTAACAATTCCGATCCCAACTCCGGTAATGATGATATTGAAGTAACAAACTTCATTAAAAAGCAACTAGAGAATAATTTGATCAAGAATTTACATACGATTTTATCACCATTTATATTAAGAAGATTAAAACGTGACGTCATTAAGAATCTACCACCTAAAAAGGAATATTTGATCCATATAGAGTTAACAGATTATCAGAAGAAATTGTATAATGATGCCTTACACAATCAATTGTATGATGGGATTTTTGAGTTGTTCTTTAAGGATTATAAAAAATTCAATCACGTGATTGGTAGAAATGATGAAAAATTAAGACAACTGATAAGTCAAATTATGAAGCATTTAAGGTTACAAAACTTGATCATGCAATTAAGAATTATATGTAATTCACCATATCATTTTTATGAACCTTTTCCTATCGACAAGGCCTTAACCACTAGAGAACGGACGTTTAGTGGACCACAAAAAGAGGCCCTTTTCATTCAAGAATTGATTAAGAATTCTTCTAAATTCAAAGTGCTTGACCAACTATTAGACAATCTAGAAGGCCATAAGATTCTTATATTCTCACAATTCACAAAGACCTTGGATTTGCTTAGTGATTACTTGACGTATAAGGAAATTCAAAGTTGTAGGTTTGATGGATCAACAGGTCAAACAGAACGTGACCAACAGATTCAACAATTCAAAGACCCTGACTACAAAGTGTTCTTACTTAGCACAAGGTCTGGTGGGTTGGGTATAAATTTAATTGAAGCGGATACCGTAATCCTTTTCGATAATGATTGGAACCCTCAAGTTGACTTACAGGCCATTGATAGATGTCATAGGATTGGCCAAACCCAACCTGTCAAAATCTTTAGGTTTCTTATCAAGAATTCTATAGAAGAGATTTTGATCATGAAGAATTATTCTAGAAGGTTCTTAGAGAAATTGGTTATACAAATCGGTGAAGTTAACTTCAACAAGATTTTCAATTATGAGATCGAGTTCAACAACTTGGTGAACTTGTCAAAGAAATTTGGGTTCATAGGGACAAAGGATGAGTTTGTGTTCGACTATGATAATGTTAAGGAAATCGAAGGATTAGGAAGTGATGAAATCGAAGAATTAATTGATAGGTCTGATGAGTGTTATAACTCCACTAAGAAGTTTGAAAATATTTCAATATTCGAGACTTTGAATAAGTTGGATGATACTAATTGATAGCCATTGAACCATTGGCACATCTTCCTGATGTAATCTTCTCACAAATGTATATATCTATCTATAATCTCTAGACAACGTCATTATATATCATCACACATTACTTAAACTAAATCAATCACTTTATTTCTCCATCTAAAAGCATTGATTAAACTTGAATAACTCCATGTTAAATCTCTTGCTCCTTGCATAAACCCATGGTACTTGTTGAACTGTTCCAGAATACCTCCATGTAAATCATTATGATCTTTTATAACTTCTAAAAAGGAATCAGAAAACCTGAACAAATTTTTTAACAATTCTCTGAAAATTGGTGAATCGTACTGAACAATCAAATAATCATCACTAAGATCAACGTTATTTAAAAAGTTCGTGAAGAATGGTTTATTGGCTTGAGTTATTATAATATCACTTCTGTCATTATTGAATTTCCAAATCATTTTATAAATAAGTTCGCTAGCTGTAGCCGTTGATATAAACCATGGATTACCTTCACTAGTGCCATACCCATCATAAATATCTTCAGGGTACCTACCAATTCCAATTCCAAAAATTCCCATTTTCTTGTGATTAACTGGATATCTTGATTTCATGTCATATACTAAATTTAATAAATGATTTATAATATAATTATTATCAATATTAAAAGGTATAAATTCATCCTTATCATTCATGTCATGAGAATGGATTGATCCTAATAATACTGCACTATCCAACCCATTTCTTTCTTGGACTTTTGGACTTTCAACAACATGATTCTTATTAGTTTTTAAATAAAAATCACCAACAAATTTCTTAAGATTATTATAATGATTTTCTAATTGCTGTAAGAATTCCGAATCGTCTTCTCCGATTTTCTTACCAAAATTTAATCCATCAAATAATCCTTTTAATTGGGTAATTGACGTAAAGAAATGTAATGAGTTGATTTCTTCCCATAAATCAAACGAATCCTTTTGCCAATTGTTCATTATAAACTTCAAATCCGGCTTGATGATATCATTATAAATAAAGGTAACGTTTAAATCAGTTTGAAATGGTAAATTAATATCAACAAAATTTATAATTGAAGTAACTCTTAACCCTGGCCCGTCATTTTGTGGTCTACCCCAGTTTTCATTAAATGCAGTATTATTAACATGATATTTTGGTTCACCTAATCCTCCATTCTTGAAATCTCCGGATAAGGTGTCAAGTCTTTGTAAATGATAATTATTCCAAATATATTGCTCTACCAATAATTGGATCTCTTGCGAATCAAGTAATTCATTATCATTATCTTGTAAATAATGAATTAAACTACGTACAGTTAATGCACTGTCTCTTGTCCACTGGTAGTAATAATTTGGTGCAACCTTAGATGGACTTGCAACTATAACTCCAGGGTGAAGATCTTGATCCTCACTATAAGAAGAATTACCGATATTTCTTAATAAGTATCTCCAGTTGAATTTGAGTTGATCATTTATCCAATTATCAAATGTTGATTTGTCTACATTAGTATCGACTTGACTGTTTGTTTTTGTGGTTGCTTCAGTCCCTATATGATTACAGCCATGGTTAAATTCCTGACTTATTAACTTAAAGGTTTCAAATGGTAAATTGTATAAGTATTGTGGTAATAATATACTGTATATGACAGTCACAAACAAGAAAATTCCTTTCATTTTTGTGTTTGTGTTTACTGTATGTCTTATCTATGCCTGTTATCAGTATCACTATATCAGTAGCCCCTTGATCTCTATTAACCTATATCAATATATGTACTATGATATCAAATTACGATCCTACCCTATTAAATATCTAGCACTAATTAGTATTTTATAAACAAATAAAAACTGGGGAAATTTATGTTTATCAAAAAAGATGATCTATCTGATGACTTTGTGTCCTGAAATTTTAAGTGCACAAAATTGCTTTTTACCTTTAATATATGTATCCTACTGTGATAGGGCTTAATTATTAGAGGGTTTAGGAGGTGGATGTCAGTACTTAACAACCAATACTTGGTTTATTGTTTATAGATCATCAGACATTAGGTAGTTGAATGACGTAAATTTTGGGGAATGTAAATAAAATACGGGGTAAAAACAATAATACGATCGGTTTAGTCTGGGTTTGTGGATGTGGGGGTTGTGGCTAGTTTTAGTATTTGCTTATAGCACTGGTTTTGTTTGTGTTTTGTATTGGTGGTTTGTATTTGTGGTTTGTATTGGTGGTTTGTATTGGTGGTTTGCGGTTTACGTTAGTGGTTGTGTTTGTGTTCTGTGTTGTGGTTGCAGTGCAGATCATCTCTTTAGTTAAGCGTGACTTAATTTTTCCGAAATTTTTCCTAGCGTGATAATTGATCCAGTAACGTCAACTGTTCAGGTACCAGGTCATTTCTTTCGGATGAATTCTAATAGGATTTTTCATGAGTCGAATTGTCCTGTACCCACCAACAGTTAACTTAGCTTCGCTTAGTACTATTTAACCTAAACTTCCAGTATCTTCCATCGTTCTATACTTCGTATAACCAAGTGAATTATATGTGGCATCTTGTCTTTCCAACCTATTAAAGAATGGGTACTTGACTTTTCAATGTTCTATGCATTCCTTCCTAATCAGGTAAAGAAAGTAAGGAATCGGCATGAGGACTAATTCAATTAAATACCAATCAAAAACATACATTGAACTATCTACTCTACTATGATAGGGAAAGTGCAATACCACCTAAGACACCAACCATTGGATAATACACAGCACCCCAACAGTCTTTGAAGAGAAGAACCAGTTGAGGTTTCTTTGGCAGTACTGGAGCTTTCTTTAGCAGAGCTTGAGGTCTCTTTGGCAAGAGCCAGAACTTTCTCTGGCAGAAGAACCAAAACTTTTCTTATCAGCTTCCGTGGAGAGATAAAAGGGTTTCAAAATTGGAACTTTCACTACAATGGACCTGATTCGTCTCACATGTAGAATACTTTGTTTAAGTAGGGAAGTTTCTGGTTATCGCCATTCCAAATACCTTGAATATTCAACTCTACTACCAGCATTTGAGACAATAGCAGTAATCCTGTTCCATTAAACTTAGTAACACAAGTGAAGAACTTTGGAATCTGAAGAGTTTGAAAGTTTGCATTAGATTAAGTAAGATTCAAAGCTCGTTATCAAGGCGCTTTAAAACTCAGAGATTCTCAATCCTCAATCCTCAACCTCACCCTCAACCGTCCCACCATGTTAGGATATATCCTTCTCTTCCACTGCATATATTCAGCCTATGAATACAATCAATTACCAATAGAGTACAACAAGTCGGATTTGTGGTTAGAACTTACCATTTCATTAGTATTGATATTTTTCTCAGCTATCAATTCTATCAAACATAAAGAATCATTGACTATATCAAATAAGTTGGTCAAATTCAATGACTACTTAAAAGTCATAAGGATCGATGAAAGCCTTAAAGAATTTGAAGACTTAGAAGTAGAGAATTTCAACTTTAACTATAGAAAGGAATTTATTGATATCATCAAGATGAGAAAGGAGAATGCTGAGTTTTAGCCAGGGTCGATCGAGACAACCATTACGAGATTTCAACCCCATGTATTATAGAAAATATATAAATAATAACGTATATTAATAAATCAGTCGCTTTATAATACTACCTAACACCTTAATTGACTTTTTCAACTTTTCTCTTCATTTTTTCAAATCTTTTCTTTTTAGCTTCAGGACCAGCTTCAGTGTCTAAAGCAAAATCCCACCATCTAAAAGAACTAGCATAACTACCGATGAAATAATGATGGTGTTCATCATGATGATCAGCACCAGCCCAGAATGGTAAGAAATGATGTAATGACCAAGGGAATTCATAACCTGAATGAGCATCAATAGCTTGGAATAATCTTAAAGTAATCCAAATATCAATTGTGAATAAATGTAAATTACCAGTGAATAAACACCAGATGATTGGAATACCAACAGTACCAAATCCTAATAACATAACTTCAATTGGATGAGCATATTCAGCAGCTAAACCAAATGGAGCTGCGTATCTATGATGTTGTTTATGAATGTATTTATAAAAGACCCCATAGTGTAATCCTCTATGAAGCCAATAATGCCATGCATCTTCTAAAATGAAAAATACACATAATTGAAATGCAATTGTTAACCAACTTGGGAATGGAACTCTGAAATCAATTCCTAATTTGTCACAAATTGGATGGAAAAACCAAATTGGTAATGCTTCAACAAGAATATGAGATGTCAACACTGATTTCATACATTCCCATTGTTCTTTGTTTGATGGTAATTTGGTTTCTTGGATTTTCCATTGCTTGAAGTATGGGATCTGATCAATAATCATCCATGGTAAACATCTACCAAAATACATGAATTCATGAGTGGCAAAAAATAACAATCCAGTAGCAAATAAATCATTGTTTATATAATAATAATATGACCCCCAAAGCTTTTCTATGAAGTTAAGGTTATTTAATTGACTGAAATTATTGTAAATACCTGAAAAATCAGTGGAATTATCAAAACTGGAGTAATCAAAATAAACCTGCGATGACATTTTTCTTATCTATTTGTAAATACCCTGTATATATGAATCACCTGTATAAAAATCGTAAATAGCCTTACTTTTAAATATGGCCTTATTTTTTTTATCAGCTAACGGGACCAAACACTTTATATGAGGGTTTTTAAACAGAGAAGAGCGTACCGGCGTGTGGGAACCGTGTACTTTCTTTTCCTAAACGACGTAAACGATAAACGACGAGATTTACTAGAAAAAAGGCACAGGCGGAAGTGAGGTGTACGGGAGTATTAATAGGGGTTTATAGTTTTTACTTGCACTTGCATATAAATCGTCATATCTTGACATAGAATTTTTTAATATCAGATGCAGAAAATAATTCTTAGCAAAATCGTCCCTGTCTCGTATAATCGTCGTTTGCAGTAGTTCTGCAAGGTTTTGTGACATCATCTGTCTCTTAAACCGTTTATCGTTTTGTCGATCCTTCAGTTTGTCGTTTATCTGTGTTGTATTAAGGGCCTATCGTTTATCGGTTTCAAGCTTATCGTAAGCTTATCATCAACAGGAATTGTTTTATTTTGCAATCCATTGGTCCTCGTACCGTCGTAAAAGAGATCGTATACTGATAACGAAAAGCAATTAAGTCATTAAAGTTCTAAAAATAGAGCACTAGTGTCAACAGTATAAGCCCAGTTCATCAACTTAATATATAAATCTATTTACTATTGACCTAACAGACATAATACGTTATTCAACTCTAAATACATAAGCTATCCTGAATAAGATTTGGTTAATTCTTGAACATCAATCGTTTTGAAGTGCTTCTAGTGATATTTAAAAAGCTCTTGGAGATTCACCTTCAGGTCCAATATATTGTTTTTCCCTCCATGGACCATCATCATTCAACAATAATTCTTGATCAGATGCATTTGATGTACCACCATATTTTTTTGGTAAGTTCTCAGCAGGAATTTGTTTTAATAATTCACTTTTATAAGAGTATCCTAATATAAAAATCTTGCTAACAGTTACAGGGTCTAACCAAGGTTTAACCAAATTAAAAACGGTAGAAAATCCAAATGGAGCATTGATACAATAAAATTTACCCATTCTTTCCGGATAATAATCTTGAGAGATTTTAGATGCTTCCTTAACATAATTAACAACTTGATAAGCAGTTGAGATTGATATACCTTTCAAGTCAAAGATAGTACATGAAGTTTCAACTAAATATCCTTGTTTTCTTGAACATGCAGGTAATCTATAATTAGTAAAAGCTTCATATTCCCAAACTAAATTTTTTAACATCCTATCTTGATTAGTGAACTTTAACATTTCCGTTAAATTGACAGCTCCTAATTCTTCATAATAAACTGGTCTACCGTCTTTATCAGTTTTATGATAATATTGAGGATAAAATTTAGCGACTAATGGTTTTTCTTGGTATTGGAAATCGGTTAATATGGTATCGGTACCATATTCTTTTCTCCATTTTTCACAATCAATGAACATGTTCTTGGATTTTTCTAAATCGAACTTTCTGGCTCTTAAGAATCTTAATAATGTAGCATCATCTAATCTTTTACTATAACCTAACTCTTTTAAGGCTTCATACAATTTCTTTAAAGTTGCCTTTTGTTCATCGGTAAGATTAGATGAATAACCAGTTTGATCAGTTGGAGCTGTAACCTGAGGGAATGAGGCTAAAATTTCTTGTTCAGTTGCCATGTTAATGTTAGATGAAAACAAGCAAGTTCAACGATGAGGCGCGAATGGACACGACGCAACAAAAAGGTGATGATAACGGAAATGGTTAGTAATCACACTTTTGTAATTGAAACCACATCGAATTACAATTCAATGGTCGTATATGAGTACATGGGCTCTTACTGAAATAACTGAATGATATAGATGTGTCAATTAAATCTGAACATAATAGACTACTTAACTAACTATAGAATTTTATGCCTCCAGTGGGTATTTAAGACCACATTCTTTTCTGATGTTATCCATGATTCCCATTACTAATAATGTTTCATCATGAGGCATGATATCGTTCTCCAATTTTCCTTGTTGTACATCTTTAGCAATAGCATTAGCTTCATGAATGAAGCCGTTGTATCCAGTATCATCTTTAGCTTCCTCAACTTCACCGTTCTTCAAAACAACTTTAAACAGTTCTAATCTTGCAGGATTTTTACCATACAATTCAATGTACCCTTTTGTACCATCCACTCTACCGAAAGGAGTTGGAGAATCACCGTAATTTGAACAAGTTAAGATTCCATGTTTACCACTTTCATACTTAACAAGGATTGAGGTATTGAAATCAACTTCATCCTTTGGATCAACTGTAACTACAGATTTGACTTCGAAAGGTGAATGTTGTTTACCTAACTTTCCTTTTTCTTCCAATAACACTCTTGAGTAAGTAATCGGATAAATTCCAATATCCAATAAAGAACCACCAGCTAAATTACGATCTCTAATTCTTGAGTTTGGTGGACAGTTTGGTAAATCTGCGTCAAATGACAAATCAGCAAATAACCTAACAACATCACCAATTACACCATTATCAATTTTTGATCTTAATTCATGAACAATTGGTAAGAATCTTGTCCATAAAGCTTCCATCAATACGAGATTCTTAGACTTAGCCAACTTGAAAAGTTCTTCTGATTCTTTAGCATTGACTGTCATTGGCTTTTCACATAAAACATTGAATCCATTGTTCAAACAATTAGTGGCTTGTTGGTAATGAAATACATGTGGTGTACCAATATAAATGATATTAAGATCCTTATTGCTATACAATTCATCATAGCCTTGAACAACCGGAATAACACCGTTATTATTTTCTTCGGTGATTTTATTATCCTTAATGAACTTTTCCCCCTTTGCTTTGTTAGAACATCCAATGGACTTGACTACATGAGTAAGTTCCCCTTTTCTAGTGTTGTTCAACAATAAATCGAATACAAATTGCTCGGAAATGTTTCCGGCCCCTAAAATACCCCAATTGATAACTGTCATAATGTTACTTATAATTTTTGGTCAGTTACTGCTGTATTTAATGTAACTGATAAATGTTGCCAGACGTAAATCGTATTAAACTTTGAGCTTTTGCAACACCGTTAGGTTACAGAAAAAAAATCGTGCCCCACGATCATTCGCGAATGCAACATAGGCGTAATCAAGGTTGCATTCATCCCAACTTACCCCAGAATCCCAGATTAGGTTCACAAGATATAAATAGGACATAACCCCAGGAACTGTATATCAGAAAAAAAAAACAAAGAACCAAAGATGCCATCGACAATTCCTCATTTTCATCATGATGAAATCCAAGATCAAGGTTTCACTATAATCAGAGACTTCTTAACCCCACAAGAAGTTGAGGTTTATAAGAAAACTGCCAGAGAAATCGTAGAAATTGCTAGAAAAGGTGAATGGAGTGAAGTTAGAACGAGAGGTAAACAATTCCCACCATGGCCAAAGAATTTCAGTCCCGATATCTGGGGAGTAACTGGATTATTAAACCCAAAGTTAGGACAATTATCAACTGTGTTACAAGATTGTTATTCAAGTGATAAGATTTTATCAATAGCTGCTGATATCTTACAAACTGATAAAGACAATTTATGTATGGAGTTATTCAATATGTTGATTAATCCATTAACTGATTTTGGTTTAGATTGGCACCGTGACTATATTAAACCTGAAGTTACTGAAGAAGAAGAACTGGAACAATTATTACAAAATCCATTTGCTGGTACTCAGTTTAACTTAGCATTAACTGATGATAAATGTTTGATTGTAATTCCAAAATCTCATAAAAGAATTAGAACTCCTGCTGAAAGAGAAAAGACCAGTGGTGAAGATCGTCAACAATTCATAGATGGACAAATTTCCGTTCACTTGAACCCTGGAGATGTTGTTTTCTATAACAGTAACATTTTGCATAGAGCTCAATACTTTAGTGCAAATGAAAGATTGACTTTACATGGTTCTTATGGTCATAAAGATTATGGTAAATTCAGAGCTATGGGAGTCTTACAACATGGTGTAGGTGAATGGCTCCCAAATTTCAAACCAATCAATGACAACATGGATAAGTTGTATAACAAGTTGGTTGACTTGAATGAAGAATTCAAATCCAAGAATATTGTGTATGCGTTGGATGGTTAAATATATGTGCGATTGATCTGTATTATGGTTCTATAAGTTCTCTACTGAGAACAAAGCAAGCGGAACTCAAAAAAAAATTCCGTGGAGCGGATGACGGGACTCGCTTCTGTCGCAACTCTCTCAATCAGGCAATTCCGTAACAGGCAAGCTCCATATAGGGTCCGTGTCAAACGTTTTATCTGATCTATAAAAACCATAGAAAATCTGCTTTGAGTTCTAATCAATTCAATTGAATTACCATTCATATCAACAAATAAATAATAATGACAGAAAAAGTAGCAATTACAACTCCTGGATTCGGTACCATGTCAATGACTTGGGTCCCAAATCCGAAACCATTCTCAGAATCAATTAAGACCTTGAACCATGTAAAGGAAAAATATGGGGTTAAGTTCTTCAATGCTGCTGAGTTCTATCAATTTGATGAGAAATTCACAAACTTAGAATTGATCTATGAATTCTTAAAGCAATTAGATCCTCAAGAAGTTAAGGATATTATCATTGCCATTAAAGGTGGTCTCAGCAACCTAAAACCAGATGGATCTAAGGAAAACATTGACAGGTCAATCAAACATTGTGTTAGTTACTTCAAAGATTTACCTCAAAAGCCAAAAATCATCTTTGAACCTGCTAGAGTTGATGCCCAAGTTCCATTCGAACAAACCATTGCTTACGTTTATGAGCATGTTCAATCCGGTTTGATTGATGGTATTGGTATCAGTGAAGTTGGTGCTAAATCAATTGCTACTGCTGCTAAAGTAGCTCCGATCTCCTTCATTGAAGTTGAATTATCATTATTAACTCCTGACATTTTTTATAATGGTGTTTTAGAAGAAGCCTCCAAGTATCAAATTCCAATTGCTGCTTACTCTCCATTATCAAGAGGTCTTTTGACTGATCATTGTATCAAAAACCCAGACTTCCTTAAGAATATTGCTCCTGGTGATATAAGACATCGTTTTGAAAGATTTGCACCAGAAAACTTCGAAAAGAACTTGGCTATCTTAGAAGCATTTAATGCTGTTGCTAAATCAAACAATGTGACATTAGAAGTTTTAGCTTTATCATGGTTTGATAAAATTTCAGGAGCAAAGGAATGCTTAGGTATTAAGAACGTTACAAAAGTTTTCCCAATTCCAAGTGCCTCAACTATTGCAAGGGCTGATACTAATTATGGTAAACTTATCACTATTTCTGATGAAGATTTCAATAAGATCCAAAAGATTGTTGAAGAAAACCCTGTAGCAGGACACAGATACAATGCCTTCGTCAAAGATCTGGGTACTCTTGCTGCATAGATTTGGTCTATTACAAACAATACACGTTTAGATTAATTTCGTGCTCCTAGTATCTCTTATTTAGTTTTGGTTTCTCCTAAACCTGCAAGAGCCTATTAGACTATCACGGAAAACCTTAACTCTATTTGTGTACTTCTGTTAACTATCGTCAATGTATAACGGGGCTGGTGAAGACTTCGAAACTACCCAGACAATTGAAGAAAATCCTGCACACAATAAAATATACCTCTTCAAAATCTGGAATGATTCATCGTAATTGAATCTTGAATGACATAGATCCAGTACCTAGATGCTTACATAGATACTGGAGATAAAGCCGTACTTCAGCCGAGACGCTTCGATCTTAGCCTCCGCGTGTAAACGGTGTAGACGGTGTGACGGGAAAAAAAACCACCGCATTTTACTTTATTGAGCTATTCCGCACATAATAGTCTAAGATAGCCCGTAAATAATAGAGATCGAACGTATGAGCTGTTTCATTCTTACAGCTATAAAAGGAAGTTAATCCCTTCAATTTTTTATCAATTCAATTGAATTGTCAATCACATAGAATCAATAATCAATAAAACAAAAATGTCAGGAAAAGTAGAAATTCCAGCTCCAGGGTTCGGTACCATGTCAATGACTTGGGTCCCAAACCCAAAACCATTTTCAGAATCAATTAAGACTTTGAACTATGTTAAAGAAAAATATGGAGTCAAGTTCTTCAACTGTAGTGAATTCTATCAATTTGACCCGGAATTTGCAAATTTGAAATTAATGAATGAATTTTTCAAACAATTGGACCCCCAAGAAGTTAAAGATATCGTTATTTGTATTAAAGGTGCAAACGTAGGTGGTAATCTGCCAAATGCTTTAGGTCCAGATGGATCAAAGGAAAATATTGACAAATCAATTAAACATAGTGTTAGTTACTTCGAAGACTTACCACAAAAGCCAAAGATTCTTTTTGAAGCTTCAAGAGTCGATCCAAAAGTTCCTTACGAGAATACTATCAGTTACATTTATGAACATGTTAAGTCTGGTTTAATAGATGGTATTGCTATTAGTGAAGTTTCTGCGGAATCCATCAGAAAAGCCGTAAAAGTTGCACCTATTTCTTACATCGAAGTTGAATTATCATTATTCACTCCAGATATTTTTTACAACGGAGTTTTAGAAGAAGCTTCAAAAAACCAAATTCCAATTGTTGCATACTCTCCATTATCCAGGGGTCTTTTAACTGATTATTGTATCAGTAACCCAGATTTCCTTAAGAATATTGACCCTGGTGATGTGAGACTTCATTTTGATAGATTTGCTCCAGAGAATTTCGAAAAGAACTTTGCTATTTTAAAAGCGTTTGATGCTATTGCTAAAACATACAACGTACCATTAGAGGTTTTAGCTTTATCATGGTTTGACAAAATTTCAGGAGCAAAAGAGGTTTTGGGTATAAAGAATGTTACCAAAATTATCCCAATTCCAAGTGCCTCAACTATTGCAAGAGTGGATACTAACTTTGGCAACCGTATTTCCATATCTGATGAAGATTTCGAAAAGATCCAAAAGATCGTCGAAGAAAATCCCGTCGCAGGTCATAGATATAATGAATTCATTAAGAGTTTGGGTGTTCTTGCTGCTTAGTGTACGTTTATAGGATTAGATTTGTAATGTAGACATATGCTTTAACTATGCTTTCATTGATTGTCTCTGACCAATCCATCGAATTCACAAAACACAAAGAGTAAAGTATAAACAATTTTCATTATCATAAACACCATAATCTCTATTAACAAACGTTTAAACACCATCCATAATCTTCACAAATATCCGCCCAATCTACTATATCATTCTTACTATTCAATTGCCAACTCTTTTCAATAACCATCCAAACTTTCTCCATGTTCAACACCGGACTTCTAGTTTTGACATGATTGAATCTTCTTATTAAATTCAATTTATCAAAGTCATTCACACAACAAACTCCACACATCAATAATGGTAAACATAAGATGACACAAAGACGAGTTTCCGATAGTTTATCAATCAATCTTAATAATTTTTGAACCAAAATTTGGTTTACAATATTGTTAGGTGGAATTCGATTGACATACAAGTTGAAATATAAGGTTGTAACTGCCTTATAAGAATTGAATGCCATTTTACATAACTTTTTATCTGTTGGATTCAATTCCAAGAAATCAAGTAACTTTGAATCAGGTTGACAATTTTGAATTCTACTTTGAAGATCTATGATTTCATCATTCAATCTCTCATAGTTTTCGAGTTTGTATCCCAAATAGTCACCTGCATTTGTCATGGAATTCAAATTGTGTGATACTGAATTAATTTTAAGCTTTAAACTCAGGGCTTCACTTAAAAGTATTAGACAATATTGTGAAACTCCTTGTAAAGAATCAACTCCATAATTTATTTCTTTATACCTGAACTCAGGAGTATCAATCATTTCATAATACTCTTTACCTTCGAAAACTGGACCATATTTATGACATTTTGAGCCCATTACATCAGAATACTGAATATTGGATACGACAAATCGTATCTCATGAGAATGATTAAACAACTCACAGATCTTCTGAAGTCCACCGTTTGCTTTGATTATATTTCCAATTTCTTTTAAAAGCCCATACCAAATTTGTGTATCACCCAAACAAATGAAATATCCCATTAGCAAAGTGTAGAAACAAATTTTGAAGTATAGACTAGACCCGCCATTACCGTTATTTTCAAGATATTCATTAAGTTTTTTTGTGGCTCTCCTGAGGTAATATTGAACCTCATGTTCTTGACCTCTATAAACAGCTCCCCATGATGTTAGAGCATACAAGAAAGCCTCTTGACTCTCGGCCAAATTATAAAAAACTTGCAAAAAGTGGTTCTGAGATTCTGACCCAACTGACAAAATCTTTGATACTTTTGTGTTGAAGTATTCAAAATAAGAATACCCTTTTTGATCTAGAACTAATGATGATAATGATGATGGAGTTGTTAGCGTTGGACTCAAATATGAATATTGCAGGTCGTAACCATATGGTGTATCCATATTCATATTCATGTTCATATTAAATGATACACTTGGATCCATACTCATGCTCATACTATACGGTATGTTCAGTTGCATGTTCATATTTATAAGATCATTGACGTTGGTATTGGAATTTATTTGTAAGTATGAAGAAACTGGAAGATTTACTGGATAATTGTCATCATCGTGAGATCCAGAAGAGCCTTCAGGGCCAACTATCTTTGACAATATTTGCCCTAAACTTGGAATACCGTTGAATGATTTAGGAGCTCTGGAAACTTGTTCTGTGATAGTCGGTATTACGAACTCATTTTGTTTAGTGTTAAAGTATACGTCATCAACATCCTCCTCTTCTTCGTCTTCTTCTTCTTCTCCATCTTCGTCATCTTTGTCATCATCTCCCACCAGACCATCATTTTCATCCTTTATTGTTCTATTAATTGTATCAAATTCTATGTTTAATTCTCCGTTCACTATTTTAGAACTGTCTTGTACGTTGATATCAGACTCTTCTTCATGAACCCCAGAATCAGATTGAGATTGACTATCCAGTTTGGAAACTGTTTCTAAGTCATCTAAATATGAGCAGTGCAATCCTCTTGTTTCACAGAAGTTACAAATTGGATGATGTTCATCACATTTCCTTTTCTTCTTCCTGCAAACTAAACAACCAGTCTTTGACCTGAACTTGGTCCCTAGGATGTACCGAGTATTGTTTTCTAACTTACGCTTAGGACCCTTTTTCTGGTTTTTCTTTTTGTTGAATGATTCATCCTGTAATATAAGAAACATGATGCAGTTCTATATTCATAGATTGCTTGATCTATGTGGTGTTTAAAGAAGGGTGGCTAAGATGTCTGAGATTTTCTTCTTCTCAATTTAGATAAGAAATCGAGGGTTATATGGGGAAAGATGAATAAAATCAAAGAGACATTTCCCACCGTAGATCATTGCAAGTTACAGTAAACAGGACATAATGAGCTCTAAACTTAGTCTAATCGAACAATAGAAAGACATTTTCAAATTTAAGTTTAGTCTAACTCCATAATTAGACGCATTTTACGGACTATAAGCTCATAGCAGTCACGGAGATCAACAAAATTTCTTAGTCAATTTGGTGGATTTGCCCACATATGGTTCATAACTAGTCGGTTATGTCCAGGTTAGTCTAATTCCGTGATTTGAAGAGACCCAAAAAAATTTTCAAAATAATTATTTAGAATTATTTTAAAATAATTGCATCTTGTGAAAACTGCGGACTTTTTATTTTAAAGTTTAATTAAAAAACTGGAAAAAATTTCAAGCCTTGAATATGCCAGAGGCTTGTGTATGTATTTTGGGACATGAAGTGTAAGAGTTGTGCAGGGGTCTTTTGTCAAATCTGGTTGTTGAATTGCAAAAAGCAAGACTGCAAATTTTAGTGAGCTGTGTCTCTAATTAGTACTCGTGCATCATGGTACATACACAGAAAAATGAACACATACAGTGTTTTCAGGATGGATAACATCACCTTATGATTCTCGAGCTGTTTCCTGTTTTGTGGTGTTTCAGATCAGATTAACTCTTAATTTAGAGATTGGCCCGATAGCTACTAAATTCAATTACACAACTCCGATACTCACACTGCCCTATTTTTTGAAGTTGTGGACTATGTCTTTACAACAAGCACCTCCACCTTCGATAAGGTTTGACTGATTTTCACTTGGGACACTAACCCAATCACTAAGCTTATTAATCAAGTTGCTTGCACTATGAACCCTAACCCTCGGAGTTGATGCATATACCTGCATTATAGTCAAAACAAGGCTTCCTTCAACCATCAAAGGTCATCATCAATTATAAACCGGTAATAACGGCTACTTCAGTTTTCACATCAATTCTGAACAGCTCCTTCCCTTTACCTGTAAAAAAAATCAAACCTGTATACAAACCCCCCAAGCTCAGCAACCCCCCACACCCAAAGAAAAACCATCAAAAAAGAGTGAGCATTTGAAAATTGACCCCAGGATTTTTACCAACATTCATATTCAACTATAACATGTCGGATAAATCTCAAGCCCCCAGAAAGAGACAAACTAAAGCAACTGTATTATCAGATGATCAAAAAAGGGCTCATCATATAGCGTCCGAGCAGAAAAGAAGAGAAAATATTCGTTCTGAATTTGACAAAATTGTATCTTTAACTCCGACATTAACAGAATCGGAAAATAGATCAGAGTTAAACATCCTAACCAAGTCAGCTGACTATATTGATTATTTAAAGGAAGAAAATACGAGATTAATTCAATTATGTCGTGAAAGAGGTGCTGAAATACCTGAAGATTTGATATATAAGGGTCCGGATGATATTCATGATCTTGACCAAGAAGAGAGTCGTATGAAGAGTCTTTAAATGTCAAGACTAAATGTTTCTGGATCAACATAATTATAAGATCCATATGACTTCTTACTGGTAAGTTTAATTCTTGTAGCAAAATGTATTTATTAAATGTATATTAAGATTGAGTTAAAATCATGGCTAGACTCCTTAAGCAAGACTTAAAATAACGCTATATACAAATTCCTGTAGTTCATGATCATAATTATTTAATACAGGTAAGTATTCGAAGGAATGCTTGATTTGTGTTACATCTTCGGGCTTACATGAAATCCTAATATGATAAGTTGAATCTTTTATGATATCAAATAGTTCATTAATTTCATTACCACTATTTGAGAAAAGTACTATGACTGTTGAGGTTTTTATGTTAGTCATAGAAGCATTGGAAAACTTTTGTTCAATTTGAACCAATGTAGAATCATGTTTGACTTTCTCTATATCTTCTTCTTCTTCATCTAGATTCTCAATCTTCCTATAAGTCTCACCAGTCCATTCAACTGGGGCATTCTTAGGTAATGTGCTTACTTTGACTATTATCAACTTATTTAAGATATCATCAGTCTCGATGGATTCACAATAACTTCTCCATACTTGTTTGACCTGTTGAATGTCTACTTGATCAGTGACGAAACATATAACATAAGAAATTTCACCTACATTGATCAAAGATTTGACTTTATGAAAATGCTGTAATGCTAATACAACAGAAATATTTGGATCTTCACATAGTTCCATAGTCGATGGAATTAAGGGAATTTGTCCTGAAATTGTTGCTAAATTGATATTAGGTTGTTCCATAAACCTTGCTTGAGAATATGGTCCTATATTTTGTGGTGCCCAATATGATCTGGATCTAATATGAATACCTTTCTTACTGTTAGTTTCTTTCAATATGCATTTGCATGAAAACTGAACTAATGTACTTATGTTAGTCTCAATACATGCTCTTGATGGTGGTAAAAAGTATGATGAGAATTTTGATTGGTAAAGTTCATTAATCTCACTAAACTTATTCATATCTGATAACAATAATGTCACATGTTGTAAATCATTAAATGTTAAGCCGTGGTCAGTTAGTATCTCTTCAAGTTCTATGAAGATATTCTCCAATTGTTGTTGGATGGTGCTGGAGTTGTCTGTAAGGTTTGAAACGTACAACTCATTACCCATTGTCTTTACAATAGGCTCTATAGAATAACCTGTAGAAGTTTTTTTATGAATACTAGGTGCTACACCAGAATCTGAAACATCTTCGAGAAGCTCTTCAAAACTATCATCAAGTAATGGAGGTACTTCTACAGGTAAAAAAGTGTCTACATCCTTATCAACAATTTTAACTTTACATCGTAAGTAAGAAACATCACCTGAATGGTTCACCGTTTCAGTTTCAACGAATT
The DNA here is from genome assembly GCA_030574835.1 of Yamadazyma cerambycidarum. Lineage (NCBI taxonomy): Eukaryota > Fungi > Ascomycota > Pichiomycetes > Serinales > Debaryomycetaceae > Yamadazyma > Yamadazyma cerambycidarum. The sequence continues at coordinate 98,322 of JAJMFR010000016.1, forward strand.
CCAACTTCTTGGTTTTGAAAAACTTACAGTCCAACACTATGGTTTCGAATTCTCCCCCTTCTCCACAAATGTGAACTTCATACATTTGATTTAGTTTTATCAAGTATGGATATAATTCGGTTATTGATTTGCCTAAATGAGATTCAGTCAATCCAATGGCTGCAACTTTGATGATCCTGGCATCCAATTCACTATCACACATTTCTTTCATTAACGACAATTGATCTCTTTGCCATAAGAATGTCAACGATGTCAATCCGAATCTATCACAAATATTCTCAACTCTTGTTCTTTGATAATGTGACAATATAGCACCACAACTAACTCCTTCAATATCAGGATGATCTGATACTATAGTTTGAATTAATTCATACAAGTCTTCAATTTCATCATCTTTAGTTTGAGTATACTCCAAATCTTGATTTTTGGAGTTTCCTGTGATTTCTTGCCTATATAATGGGACATTTAAACATTCAGAGTAATACTCAATTATATCATGTCCCACAGTCTGAAACATAAATGAATCAAGTTCATCAACTTCTTTAGGGTACAAATTACCTAATGCCACTAATTCATGTCCTTGTTTCAAACAATGATGAATGTTATAGAACGAATCCTTACCCCCTGATATTAATGCAAGGAATTTCATCCTAATTGATCTATGGCTAGTACTTAAATTTGCAACTGTTAACTCCCCATCTCGCGGTTTGAGATTAACTCTATAGATTTGGTCTCGTCAGTTATTTTCAGACTGCTCTCTTCTCAATTTTTTTTTTCGTTTTAACCTGAGTGTGAGAAAAAAAAATTTTTCACTTCTAAGTTACAAGAATAATTTAACATGCCTCGTATGTTAACACAAATATTAATGATTCAATGAATCATTAGAGGTTCGGGCCCTCATTAAAGGTTCCTATTGTAAGGTTTCAATCTTACAAGGAATTTACAGAAACCAGAGCTTATTTATCGTGATTAAATCCCCGACACTTTAGTCACTTTAATTAAGAATAAGTCTCATATTTAGGAAATATAATGTTAATGTTTTATGTTATATGAATAATTATGATGACAGTCTGTGTCTTTAATTAGCCCACCTCTTTTGAACTTTGAACTCATCCTCCAAGGAGACAAAAAACTTGAATACTAACAATTGTAGGTGCTCCAAGAACTTACTCAAAGACTTACTCTGTTCCAAAAAACCCATATGAATCTGCTAGATTAGACTGGGAATTAAAATTAGCCGGTGAATACGGTTTAAAAAACAAGAGAGAAATCTACAGAATTGGATTCCAATTATCTAAAATTAGAAGAGCTGCTCGTGATTTATTAACCAGAGATGAAAGAGACCCAAAGAGATTATTCGAAGGTAATGCTTTAATCAGAAGATTAGTTAGAGTTGGTGTTTTATCAGAAGATAAAATGAAATTAGATTATGTTTTAGCTTTAAACATTGAAGATTTCTTAGAAAGAAGATTACAAACCCAAGTTTTCAAATTAGGTTTAGCTAGATCAATCCACCATGCTAGAGTTTTAATTACCCAAAGACACATTGCTGTTGGTAAACAAGTTGTTAACATCCCATCATTCATGGTTAGATTAGACTCCCAAAAACACATTGATTTCGCCCACAACTCACCATACGGTGGTGGTAGAGCTGGTAGAGTTAAGAGAAAGAACCAAGGTAAAGGTGGTGAAGAAGCTGCTGAAGAAGAAGATGAAGAATAAATTATTTAATTTCCAATTAATTAATTTAACAATAAAAACTATTATTTACATGTATGTAGATTTTAATAAATTTTAAATCCACTTGATATACCATCTATAAACTTTTGTGTCTACAGTATATGTGACTGCGGATTGGGTTCTCACGTGTAATACCAGGGCTTTACCCATTTTTCTCGGTTTTCTCAATATTGAAAAACTTTTCAAGTTATTTAGACACTAATAATTAACAATGGGTAAATCGTATGTAAATAAGAATAAATGATAGTTGATAGTTTAATTAGTATAATCAAGGAACTTTAAAACTTCAAGGAAGTTATCCAGGGATTTAGAGACCACTTCAAATCGAAATTTCACCATTTTACCTCCATACTTAAACATTAAGGTCGTAAGATATAACAGATGTCAAAACTGAACCCTTCAACTACTTTAACCTTCCTAAACCAACAATTACTAACATATATAGACATGGTTACAGATCCCGTACTCGTTACGCTTTCCAACGTGATTTCAAGAAACATGGTGTTATTCCATTATCAACTTACTTAAAGACTTATAAAGTTGGTGATATCGTTGATATCAAAGTTAATGGTGCCGTTCAAAAAGGTATGCCACACAAATTCTACCACGGTAAAACCGGTATTATCTTTAATGTCACCAAATCATCAGTTGGTGTTATCATTAACAAAGTTGTTGGTTACAGATATATTGAAAAAAGAGTTAACGTTAGAGTTGAACACATCAAACATTCTGCTTGTAGACAAGAATTTTTAAATAGAGTTAAAGCTAACGCTGCATTAAAGAGAGAAGCCAAAGAAAAGGGTGAACAAGTTTTCTTAAAAAGACAACCAGCTAAACCAAGAGAAGCCAGAGTTATTTCAACTGAAAGTAATGTTCCACAAACTTTAGCTCCAGTTCCATATGAAACTTTTATTTAGATAAAATGTATAAATTCAAGGTTAGAAGTGTGTGTGAGTCTCTATAAATGATTGTAGGAAATGTATTGTAAGGAAACGTATTGTAAGGGGCCGTGTAGTATGGATGTTACAAGAGACAGTGTACAGTACCGCCTATTACTTTGTACACTGATTAGTTCTTATAAAAAGTATGCTGAACACCCCTCTATACTATATGGTATGCAATGAACAGAAAAGGCCGAATGACATACCATACAGTAAAACCTCAGTCCATACCACCTCCGCTATTTAGTACGCGAAGTGATAGGCTGTTCGCAACACCATGTCAGATAACCTAAACCAAGATCAACCAGATCAACCATCAAATGTGTTCAGCTCAGCATTGAAGTTCTGGACTCAGTTAGACTTACCAAGTATCCAAAAACAACTCGATACTCAAGGACTTGAAATTCGAGAAGAGCAAAAAGAATCATTGACAAACAGAAAGAACTTAGCATCCAAGACCAAAGAGTTCAGGAAATTACCAGATGAAGACAAGTTAGAACAGATCAAACCAATACTTAAACTATACCAGAATGAAATAGATTCGTTAACCAATAAACAGAAGAAAACAGAGAGTTATTTTTTCAACTTTTATAGAGCTATAGCTGAAGCCCCAGATCCAAAACCCTTATTAGAACTATCCTTAGATTCCGTTATAAATACTGGAGAAATTGAAGAATTGAAACAAGAGATAAATACTTTGAATGAAAGATTAAGTAAGAAAGCCGATTATGAACAATTAAAAGAAAGATTGATAAGGAATGAACAGAAATCAGCTGAATTATTAACCACAAAGTTAAAAGCGAAAGAAGAGGAGTTTAAAACATTGATTGATGAAAAAACTAAGAATTGGACACAAAAAGAACTTGGTTTGAATAAACAATTGAAAGAATATAAGAACAAAATTGAAGAATTAAGAACTTCAAATGAAGTAACAGAATTACAATTGAATTCAAGAAACTCCCATAATCAAACAACTGATAATGTTTCAATATTAGCTGAATTGGAAATTGTTTCAAGAGATGCAGAATATTCTAAACAAAGGATCCTAGAAGTCGAAAAGAGAAATGAAGACTTAATAAGAGAAGTCAGTAATTTAAAGAATGGAGAAATTGAAACTGTTCGAGAAGAATTCACAAAAAAAGTTTTAGAATTGGAAGGGGAGAATTCTTTATTAGTAGCAGAATTAGATCAAGCTAATAAGAAATTAAAGCAATTAACTAATGATAATGCTACTAAAGTTGGTAGTTTAACCACTGAGATTAATACCTTAACCAATGAGATCAAAGATTTGAAAGATAGACTTTATAAGTGTAAGGATTATGATGAGATAAAGAGTGAGTTACAATTCTTGAGACAAATAGAATTCGATGATGAATTTGATGAAGACGCCGACGAAGGTGAAGAAGATAACGATTTGACTAGTAAAACTAAGACCAAAATTGATCAAACTTTAATTAAACGTAATAAAACGTTGAATAATGAATTAATTCAATATAGATCTCAATATGATACATTAAAGAACAAGATCACGGAATTAGAGACCAAATTAACTGAATCGTCAACTGAGATTGATAAACTAACTAAGCTTAATAATAAGCTTGAAGAAGATTTATGGAAATTTAATGATGTGAATAAATTCAATGATAACATGAGTTTAATCAGTGGTATCACAAAAAGAACATTGAATGAAGATTCATCATCGATCTTACCAATTATCACCAAACAAAGAGATAGATTTAGAGATCGTAATAATGAACTAGAAGATGATTTAAAGAAACAATATAATCTCACCAGTGACTTAAAACGTCAAATAAATCAATTAAAGATAGATAATGAACAATTATACGAAAGAACAAGATATTTGGCAGCCAATGTTCAAACTTCTAGAACTTTACAACCAAGACCAAACATCGATTTAGAGAGTAATAACTATAGAAATAGTTACGAATCCAAATTACATCCAATTGAACAATTCAGAATCAAAGAACAAGAAAGAATATCGTCCAGGTTATCACCATTTGAAAGAATCTTTATAAGTATAACGAGAGCAGTTTTGGCTACAAGAGCCACAAGAATGTTGTTTTTGTTATACTGTGTTGGATTACATATAATAGTGATGTTTGCTACTATCTATACTACTGGATTGAATACAAAGACATTACCAGAAGTAGGTATGAGTTCAAGTACTGGTGGTAATACGATTCCTGCAAATCAAGGAAGCTTACCGTGATCTGTTATATAGTGAGTATAGTAATATTAATACACGTTAGCCTTGTAAATGCATAGGTCTAGCTCTGGGCCCCTAGCTCTGGGCCTCTAGGTCTAGGTCCGTAGTGAGTGCCTTCACTTCTCGTATAGTCATCAATCCTGTATACACCGCCAGCCTCACTTTTAGCAACCACTTCAGAAAAGGAGGTAATTAATTACACTAAAAATGGCAGACGATAAAAAAAGACCTGAAGATATCACAATCGACATTGGTGGTAAGAAAGTTCTATTCAATCAAATCAACAAGCCACATGCTGTTGTGATCAATCCTCAACACCATCATCTTAAACAAAAGGACTTCCCTGATGTAGAACCTCAGGCTAAAGAAAGACAAGCTCAATTAGATCAAGAAAGAGGGACATCTGATTTTATCAATCCAAACCAACATCAACCACAAGTAAATGCTAAAGACTTTCCAGACTTAGAACCTCTGGCTAAGGAAAGAGAAGCTAAAAGAGAAGCTGAATTGAATAGGAAGAATGCTTAGAGTAACAAGCTCAAATAGGGGTGGTCTTAATAAAAAATGAATTCAAGCAATTGAATTGTGCTATAAATAGATTTAAATGAATTTTGTTTTTGTGTCATATCTATTCCTTTTTGTGTTTTTTCACAAATTTTTTATGTGTAGTTTTGGATCTGTGTTTGTGGCTACGGGTCTCTGATCGATCTCACTAAATCTTCAACTACACCGCGTAATGGTAGGATTACCAAAAAGACTTATAAGGTTCAGTACTTATGGTATTGGATTCCTTATAGTAGCAGGAATATTATTGGTAGTAGCTAATAACAATAATGTTCTTGATCTTGATCTATACTTGCCAGAGTATTTGATCCCATCATTTTTTCAGCCTTCAGCTGATTTATATGTGGTTGATATATCCATCAAAAGTTGTATAAATTTCAATAGTAATAGCCCTAATTGTGGTAAGCCAAACGACAAGCAAGGACTTTATGGCCATATACCTGGATTGAGTCGATGGATAAGGGTTGATAAGGATTTAAACCTTGGATCTGAATGGCTTAGTAAAGATTATTTCAATTATAAGATAATCAAAAATGAGGCTTTTACAAAGAAGCAAGAGTTGACCCTTGATCAAGAATTGGATCTTGTTATTACCGATATAGCAGTTTATAATAAATCAGATGGCAAGATTAATGGCAATAAGTTGAAACTTCCATTGAAGGTAATTCAAGATTTCCATAATAATGATGTGTTTGATGATGATGATTTGGAATATTATACTAATAATAACATATTAGGAGAATTATATAAGGAGGACAGTCATAAAAACAAGGCTAGTGATGCTAATAAAGAATACGAGAAGAAGCTTCAGGAGAAAGAGAAGCAGAAAGAGAAGCAGAAAGAACAGGAGGAAAAGGAGACGGAGGAGAAGGAACAGGAAGACAAGGAGCTAGGAGAAAAAGTACAAGGGGAAAAAGTACAAGGAGAAAAAGTACAAGGAGAAAAAGTACAAGGAGAAAAAGTACAAGGAGAAAAAGTACAAGGAGAAAAAGTACAAGGAGAAAAAGTACAGGAACAAGCAGAAGACGAGAAAGAACCGGTAAAGGAAAAAGCAAAAGGAAAAGAAAGCGGCTCCAAAGACATCGATAATGAAAAACAAGAGCAAGAAAATTCCAAAGAACAAGCTGAAAAGCTCGATCAGGTCAAACAAGAAGCAGACGATAAAAACATACGAGAACTAATTATTAAGCGAATCGTTGAAAGTGACAATAAGGCATTGAAAATCAATTACAAGTTCCCATCAAAAGATCAATTACGTGAAAAAGGTTGGGAAAGTAAAGGTAATGGGATCTGGGTCAAGTATGAATCTTATACGACCAAAAAAGGATTAACAGGTATTGATATACTATTTGGAGAAGATGTGGTTGATCCAAGACCAAATTGGACTTTGATCAAAATACCTGTAGCTGGAATTGATGGCAGAGAACCAGTTTATTTGAGTTATAGAAGAGGTCCTAAGGTTAACTATAAACATAAATATGAAACTACTTTAAAGGTTAACGCTGAAGGTAAATTCAAAATCTTACAAGTAGCTGATTTACATTTTTCTACAGGGTTTGGTAAATGTAGAGACCCCGAACCAAAATCAACCAAAAAAGGTTGTTTAGCAGATCCAAGAACTTTAAAATTCGTTGAAAGGGTTCTCGATATGGAAAAGCCAGATTTGGTAGTCTTAACAGGAGATCAAATCTTTGGTGATGAAGCTCCAGATTCCGAATCCGCTTTATTTAAGGCTTTAAATCCATTTATTAAAAGAAAGATTCCATTTGCAGTAACTTTAGGTAATCATGACGATGAAGGTTCAATGTCAAGAACTGAAATCATGAGTTTATCTGCTAACTTACCTTACAGTTTAGCAGCTTTAGGGCCAGAAGAAGTGGCAGGAGTTGGGAATTATGTTGTTAACGTTGAAAGTAACAATAACAAGAATTCTGCTATATTATTATATTTACTTGATACTCATAAATATTCACCAAACCCCAAGGTTAACCCTGGATATGATTGGTTGAAAGAATCACAATTGAAGTTTCTTGAAAGAGAGTATGCTTCATACAAGTCATCTATACAATCAGCAGCTTCACATTTATCGATGGCTTTCTTCCATATACCTTTACCAGAGTATATGAATTTGAAGCAGCCATTTGTTGGTGAAAATAAAGAAGGTGTCACTGCTCCAAGGTATAATACAGGAGCTAGAACAGTTTTAGGAGATTTAGGAGTTAAAGTTATAAGTGTAGGACATGATCATTGCAATGATTACTGCTTAGAAGATATTCAGAATGAAGGTCATGAAAGACTTGAGAACAAGATGTGGTTATGTTATGGAGGTGGAAGTGGTGAAGGAGGATATGGAGGGTATGGAGGGTATATTAGAAGATTAAGAGTGTTTGATATTGATGTGTCTAAGGGAGAGATAAAGAGTTGGAAACATAGAGAAGATGATGTGGACAATATTTTTGATGAGCAGGTATTGGTGTCAGGAGGAGATATAGTTAATTGGTAAGAAAGCGATAGAAAGAGGAAATAGAGTAACCATTTAAATATAATATTAGTACTACTTTTACACCTCTTTAACTATTATGCTCGCTATTTAGGAGGTGGTACTTTGCTCATCTTATGCGGTACTAGCTATAGTACCTGTGGTAGTAATTATGGCAGTAATCATGACAGCAATCATGACAGCACTTGTGGTACCTGGAACCACAGATCTTAGGTCTCGGACCTCAAATCTCAGTCTCAGCCTTAGTCGTCTCAGCCCTAGTCTCTCAAGTGCATACCATCTTAAAACCGCACTATCTTTACATCCATGTCAGACCTATCAAGGAAACCTTCACAAAGTGACACCCACATAAATGACACAAAAGAACTCAAGCAATGGTTGACCAAGTCCAATTGTGCTCAACATTATTCCAAATTCGTCGATAATGGAATCACATTCGATCTTTTACCTGAACTAGACACTGAATCATTAAAGGAAATAGGTATAACCAAACTTGGGGATAGATTAAAATTAGAAATAGCCATAAGTAATTTAAAGGCTGAAAGTCTAAAGAAAGTCATTAGCATAGACGAACTATATAAGAATTTGAGCTTCTTGAAATTAAATAATTCCCCTTATGGAACAGGATCTGATACAGTTATGGGAAGTGATTCCACGTTAATTCAGAACAAAGTGTCGAATATGAGTTCAGGAACTCTTGATTTGGGTTCTTCTTCAAACCTTATTGACACAAAATCATCGAATAAGAATATAACCTTCATTTTGGCCGATGGATCTTTAAAGAAAGTGAATGTCACTGGATGTTTCAATGCTCAAAGTATCAAAAGGAAAGTGTTAAGGAAGTTGGGGATAAAACAACAAGAAATAGGATATGATACGTATGTTCATAATGTAAATAAAGCTGTTGTCCTATTATATGATGTGGAATTGGTTACTATATGTTATTCACCTGATCGATTAGAAAAACATCGTATAATATTATGTGAAAAAGATCAATATCCTACTGACATAGCCATAGAGATATCTAAGAAAATTATGAGTAAATATGAAAAATTCCATAGACAAAAGCAGAAGTTGAACCAATACCATTTACCTGAAAAACCACAATTACCAACTATGAGACAGTTCTTTGGTCAAAGACCACCATCGGAGCTTATATCATCAAATTTGGCAGAATATTTCCCAGAAGCCCACCAAAAGGAATTGGAAGCAAGTATAAGGAATTCAGTTAGGTATAGTGTAAGACTTTCTAGGAGATTTCAAAATATTGGCATAGGAATGAATGGGGGATTAAGTGGTAGTAATCAATCGATTGACAGAAGATATTCAAATGCTACTATCAGGCATAATAGCCCTTCAATATCGTCAGGAGATTTCATGATACCTTCGCAAAGAAGAGTGCCAGCTGGTAGAACCATTGGAGATATGATGATGAATCATGCCAATGCCATTGATGAAGCAGTCAATCCTTATCCTGATAACCAATCGATTTTCAGTAAGCCATCAATAAATTCTGATAATAGTAATGGGAATGTTTCTAGTCCATTACATGACTTAAAGCCAATAACTTCAAATACTTCTAAGACCCCAAGAGTGTCCATAGCAGCCAGTTTTGTGGATCAAAATGTCGAAAACAACCGTCATTCAAGAATTGAATTATTGAACGTAGATTCTGACGAAGATGATTATGATGAATATGAAGACGATTTGATTAGTGAATATGGCGAAGGACCTCATGAATTTCTTGATAATTTATCAGAAGATGGTCCAAAGAATTGGTTAAAAGGTGCAAGAATAGGAGCTGGTAGTTTCGGGACTGTTTATTTGGGAATGTCACCATTTACTGGTGAATTGATGGCAGTCAAGCAAGTATCTTTGGTTGATAATAGTGAACTGCAAAAATCAATGATCGAGGCTTTACAACATGAAATGTTATTATTGAAGAACTTGAATCATGAAAATATCGTTAGATACTTAGGGTCATCTATATCTGATGATTATTTAAACATTTTCTTAGAATATGTTCCTGGAGGTTCAGTTCAAACTATGTTATTCTCATATGGACCATTTGAAGAACCTTTAATCAGAAACTTCATACGTCAAGTGTTAATAGGACTAAGCTATTTACATGGTGAAGATATTATTCATAGAGATATAAAAGGTGCTAATATCTTGATTGACATAAAAGGAACAGTCAAAATCAGTGATTTTGGTATAAGTAAGAAAATCTCCAAGAATGAAGAAGATGGTGACAATGATGAAAAGGAAAAACCAAGTAGAAGAGCTTCACTTCAAGGTTCAGTTTATTGGATGGCACCAGAAGTTGTTAAGCAAACCGCTTATACTAAGAAAGCTGATATTTGGTCAGTTGGGTGTTTAATTGTGGAGATGTTTACAGGGAAACATCCATTCCCAGACTTTAGTCAAATGCAAGCTATTTTTAAAATAGGGACTCATGTATCGCCATCAATACCTGAATGGTGTACCACCGAAGCTAAGGACTTCTTAGAGAAGACGTTTGAGTTGAAATATGAGAATAGGCCGGATGCAATTGATTTATTGTCTGAGCCATTTATGAATCCTTTGATTATGTCCAAGCAGTAGGTAGAGTACACAGTATGTATACAGTATGTATACAGCAAGTACACAGTATGTACACAGCAAGTATACAGTAAGTACACGTAAATACACAAGTTAAAATACGTCACCAGTAGCATTGTATAACCATCACTATGCCTTCACAATCTTCCCCTCCTTCCTCCTTCCCTCCCTCATCAGCTCAAAACTGTGCGCATCATACCATTCTGTTATGGAGATCCCATTAAAGTCCCAACCAAAAGTTTCCACGGTTGATCTCAAGGATAATAAATATCAAATTGAAGACCAAAGAAACAAATCTGGGTACAAGTTAACTCGTACATATTCAGAAACCGAGGTTAACAATTTTGATCAAGATACTGGGACAAGATTATATGATGATGATAATTTTAGACCACGAAAACAACCATCGTCATCACAACCATCCAACTTATCAAAAATATACAGTAGGTCACATGGTATAGGGTATGGGTTAGAAGACGAATACATACCAGGGTTGAATTTCAGTGATATGGTCTATCAATGGACCGATACTCCTGATTTATCAAGAACTAATAGTACAAGCTCATTTTTAAATCTAGATGATTTACATGCAAAAGTTTCGCCACAAAAGATTGGGTACACTCCAAGAAGGGTGAATTCAGCCAGTAGTGACTTTGATCAATTGCTTGATAGTTTACCCTCAAATTTTAACGATATGCCATATTCCCAACGTAAGAAATTGGTTAAAACTCTTAATTCCAATATTGATTATTCCCAATTTTCCAATTATATGAAGAATTATTTCGGTAAGAAAACTTTGGCCACGAGGTTGTTATCATCTACCACCGATTTAAAGAAACTAACCCCAGTAAATGTTGATGAGAAAGGTGCAAAAGTTATGGAGTTCGAATTAGGTAAAGTCATTGGATTCGGTGCTTGGGGGACAATCAGAGAATGTTTTGATAATAAACGACAAATCTTTGCTATGAAGATTGTTAATAACCATAATACGATTTTCAAGAAAGAAATTGAAATCTGGAAGAATTTGAATCATCCCAATGTCTTAAAATTGATCAAATATTTGGAAGTCGATAGTTCGATCTTTTGCTTGATGATGAGAGCCAATGGTGGGACATTATTTGATTTAGTGCTGAAATGGGGAATTTATGAGGTTGATCATGAAGACATACCAAGAATAGATCTAACCATTAACTATATAAAACAGATTACTAGAGGTATTGATTATTTACATCAAAATGGTATAGTCCACGGTGATATTAAACTCGAAAACGTTTTAGTACAAAAAGAATCAGAGGATCAACAGACTTGGAAGATGATATTATGTGATTTTGGTATGTCACGGTATTATATAAATAAGAATGAAGTTAGATCAAAATCTTCCATGTCAGAACTTAGAAGACCTTATATGGGGGAAAGTGTTCATAGTAAACTATTATTAGGAGAATTAGGTGCATCATTAGAAAACAAATCAGAAAGAGTATTAATAAAATCCCAATCTAGATCGAATTCGCCAATTAGGAAATTCACTAGACAAGATTCTCCAAATGATTCATACTTACATTCCGTAGGCAGTGTCAATTCCATTGAAAGTATTAAACAATATCTTGTAGAATTAAAAAACAAAGAATTAAAACGTCAAAGTCAAGTAGATTTGAATTTACCTGATAGTCATATTGGTTCTTTACCTTATGCATCACCTGAATTATTATTACCAAATCCTCCACCATTGGGCCCATCAGCTGACATTTGGGCATTTGGAATTTTAATTTTTACGTCGATAATGGGTAAATTACCATTCCAGCATTTCTATGAGCCAAGATTAAGAGCAATGATTATAAAGGGTAATTTCCCACAATCTGAACTATCACAAGTGCTAGGCAAATTCCAATGGTTAGATGAGTTGATTAATGGATGTTTAGAGCATAATATCACAAGAAGGTTAGATATTGATTTGATAAAAGATATTTTAATGATTAACGATTAGCATGTGTATTATATAAATGAATATCATGATTTAGCTCTTCTGTAGGTGGTGGTAGCAACAGTAGTATATTGTTAGGCTGCAAAAAAAATTGAGGGAGAAAAAGAACAAATGAACGGTACGGGAATCGAACCCGTGACGGCTGCTTGGAAGGCAGCAATGTTAACCACTACACCAACCGTCCTGGTATATGGATCAATGGAAAATATGAAGACATAAAGAAGGGGTCTTAAAATGAGGTGTACGGGTGTCAAAATTTTTTAATGATAAATGGTTATATTCTATCAGATGATGTGAATAATGTAGTTAGATTGAATATATGAATTGCCACATTCATAACAAGAAGCTTAATGAATATATAAAGAACCAATCCGTATATTTAAATAACTACCCAACCAATCTAATCTCCAGCCTAATCTCCAGCCTAACTTCCAGCCTAAGCTTCAACCTTAATCCTCTTACTAACTCCAACACTAGCAATATCCTTCCTCTTTGTACTCTTAATACTAACCTCCTCCTTCAAAATTTCAGTTATTTGATTAACTCCATTATTCAAATCACTCAAATCTGATGCAAAAAGTACAGACTGTGCCCAACCAGCATAATCACCGAATAAAGTCTTGAAAAATGCTCTTATGTCCTGATAGACTTGAGGGTTCATAGTTTTGATGTCTTTTTTACCTTTGAACTTGAAGTCTCTCATAGCTATTTGATATACATGAGTATCGACTGGTACACAATCATGCTTATCAAGAGCCATTAAACAGATACAATCTGACACTTTAGGTCCTACTCCATCCAATTGTAAGAGAAACTGATGAGCTTCTTCGTAGGGTTTCAATCTCATGTCATTCAATGAATTCAAGCTGATATTAGGGAATTGTTCATTATCAACAAACTTACATGCCGTCTTATAAATGTATTTGGCTCTGTATCCAAATCCAAGATCTCTTAAAATCCCTTCAGTTTCCGGCTTAGCAAGGTCTTGTGGGGTTGGAAAGCTATGGAAGGACAACCCTTTATAATCATTGATATATTCACCAAAATTGTTACAAAGGTTATCGACCATTTTAGAAATCCTCTTGACATTATTATTAGATGAACATATGAAGGATATGGTGGTCTCCCAAGGATCTTGTCTGAGAATTCTAATTCCTGGGAACTTGACAAATGGTGAACTTCCCAATTTCTTACGATACTTTTGGTCTACGGAAGTCCATTGGGAGTATAACTCTTCAAGACTGGTTGAAAGACAAAAGTAATCATTGATGAATCTTAAGGTTTCCTTGTCTTGAGTATGAACGTCTGACTTGCCATTCTTGGTTTCTGACATGATCCAACTGTAATGTAAGAAATCTTGATCTTGTCTAAGTAAGATGATTCTATCATGTATGGCAAGAGTCCAAACATGATCTAAGTTCTTCCATCTGAATGTTTGTCCACATCTTAAAACCTTTGCTAAGGAAACTTCTACTGACTTGACTGGTAACTTCTTCCAAAAATTATCGATAGTCATCTTTAACTGAAAAAAAAACGATAAGATTGAAAAAAGATTTATCGCACCGCGTACGCGATTAGAATTTGGTCTAGTGACTTTGGTCCAGTGATTTAAGGAGATGCAAGCAGAATGTCCAATATGTTTGAAGAAATTCTCTAGTGATCAATTAGAACTTCATGTGAACTCATGTTTAGATCAAGAGGAGAAGAGGAAGGTCAAACGACTAAAAATGGCTATAGAAGATGAATCTAAACCACTGACTAATGCATTCCTTCTGTTAGGTCTTAAGATGTCAAGTGATGATAAGAAGTCTAAGGAACCCAAATCTAAAGCTGAGGCTACTCTCACCAGTTTGTTGATAGCAGAGAAAAGGTTAAAGGAAAGAAATAGAAAAGAGGCGGAAGAATTGGCTCGTCAGAAAGGATTATTGAATTCCTCACCAAATGTACGATCACAGGTGTCACAAAAAGAGCCATCCACGCAAGAACCAATAACACAGGAACCAATAAATGTTGAAGATATTCAATTACCACCACAAGTGACAGAAGAGAAGATCTCTAAAGTACGAGAGATCCTTGAATTACAAAGAGAATCTCGATTACCTTTAGCCCAAAGATTAAGACCTAAGACTCTAGATGATTTCTTTGGTCAGGAAAAATTAGTTGGACCCAATGGATTATTAAGAAATGTGATTGAATCACAAGAAATTCCTTCGTTTATACTTTGGGGAGTTCCAGGAGTTGGTAAAACGTCCTTGGCCAGAATAATTGCCAATTCGGTTGAATATCGATTCATTGAACTTTCGGGTCCTTCAACCAATGCTACAAAATTAAGAGAAGTGTTCAGTAATGCCGAGAATGATAGGAAACTTTCTGGTGTAAGGACGTTGGTGTTTCTTGATGAAATCCATAGGTTCAATAAAGCTCAACAAGATTTGCTCCTACCAGTGATTGAAAAAGGTATTATTACGGTTATAGGAGCAACCACTGAAAATCCATCATTTACTCTTAATAATGCCCTTCTATCGAGAATGCATACATTTATTATGGAATCTTTATCACATGATGCTTTAGTAAGGATTGTTAATAGGGGATTGTATATATTAAACCAAACTAGGAAAGTTGTCCATAAACTTCACTTGATATCCTTAAACAAAGATTGCACCGATTACATAGCAGATCTAAGTTCTGGTGATGCAAGAGTTGCTCTCAATATTTTAGAGACAATCAATTCTTATCTATCAGGGACTAAGTATGAGCAATTAGAGCCTATAGAAGAAGAGATCGAGTCCCAACAATCATCAACTCTTGGGGTTATCAAATTATCTAAGGAGCTATTAGAGCCATTGCTAGCTACAAGGAATTATCAAAAAATGTATGATCATCATGGAGAATCACATTACGACACAATAAGTGCATTCCACAAATCAGTAAGAGGTTCTGACCCTGATGCCGCCATATTCTACTTGACCAAGATGTTGGTAGGAGGAGAAGATCCGTTATTCATACTACGACGTATGATAGTTATAGCAAGTGAAGATATAGGGGTACGTGATAGTTCATGTCTTCCATTTGTTATAGCAGCCAAAGAAGCATTTGAGTTTGTAGGTATGCCTGAAGGTGAAATAATTCTAGCACATGTTGCTGTAAGGTTAGCCAAATCTCCTAAGCTGACCAAGTCATATAGAGCATTAAGATCAGCCCAAGCATTATTTAAAGAGAAACCCGAGGCCACCTCATATAAGATTCCAATGCATTTAAGAAATGCTCCTACAGGTCTTATGAAGGAATTGGGTTATGGTGATACTTATAGATATAACCCAAATTTTGAGAGAGGAGTAGTATCACAAACGTATTTACCACAAGAAATATCCGAGGAAAAGTTTGTTGATAATAAACATCTTGGGGGTGTGAAAGATCCTCTTGTTGATGAGAGTGTTTACAAGGAAGCTGAAGCAGCTGAAGCTTTATATGAGCAATTTAAGAAAGAAAGAATACAGTTGAAGAAGGAGTTAATGGAGGAAGCTGAACGGGAACAAGAAGAAAGATCCAGAACTTTTCCTTATGATGAATTCTTAAGTAAAGAAGATCAACCTGAATTTTTTGATGGAGAGGAGAAAGACGAATATTCAGATGATCCAGATCTGTTGAATCCTGATAATAGCTATGATGTGATATTAGAGGAGGGTGAACATTTTGAGGAATTTGACTAGTGTATATAATTAAAACATCATGATACTACGGTGCTCAATCGTTTATATTGTGTGTCTTTGGACGAGTTTACCTCTAAGTTAAGGGATAAAGTGTGGCACTAAGTGGTGCTAGGTTTGCAGCCAGTATCACCAACCCGCGCAGTTTTTGCAGCAACATTTGTCATGTGTGGTAGATACTCTCTTAGTGTTGTATGTAATTATGTTCTAGCACGACCAATTGATAAATACTAACTATAGGATACTGATCAGTTACCAGGGCAATTTGTAGGTACGGTGTTTTCCAAAACGGGAAACGGCGATGTGAGTGATCAAGTTGTAGAAAGAGAAAACGATCAAAATGAGTCAACTGATGATGTAACATATACCACCAACAATGGCGAAGAATCTGTTGAAAAAGATAATGGAGATGAATCAGATTACTTAATTGTATTACGTCATAACTTAGCTGGTAGGTTTAGTGGCTACAATATAGCGCCTACTCAGAATACGGTAATCATATATAAGGAGCTGAAGGACAAATTCATATTTGAGACTCTGGCGTTTGGCATAGTACCTTTTTGGTCCAAGCCACAAGAGAAATCAAAAGAATTGCAAACTAAAGAACTTCGTAGTTCACAAAGTAAGCATTTTAACTGTAGAAAGGAAACGTTACGTCAAGGCTCCTCATTATGGAACTCAGTTAAGAAACAAAGATGTGTGGTTCCAATTGAAGGATATTTTGAATGGCAGAAAAAGGGAAATGACAAAATCCCTTACTATGTACATTCTAAGGAACGTTCCTTGATATTTTTAGCAGGATTCTATGCACATAATACTGCATTTGAAGACAATTATCAACCTAGAAGTGATAGTTTCTCGTCATTCACAATCATAACAGGACCAGCAGAGAAATCAGACCAATTGGACTTATCTTGGCTACATAGTAGGAAACCAATCATGATAGAACCTGGTACAAAGCAATGGGAAGATTGGTTGAACCCTGAGGTTGAGACTTCAGATAAGCTCTTAGATGAGTGTCTTGAGTCCAACAAGACCAACGCTTACAATAGCATTGTTAGTCATATAGTCAGTAAAGATGTTGGGAAGGTAAGTAAGCAAGGGGAGTATCTTATTAAGGAAGTTAAGAAAGAGAGAGGAATTGACTCGTTCTTTGGTAGGTCCCCCACCAAGGGAGTTAAGAGAGAAATCAAAGAAGAGAATGATAGTGATACTAAGAGAATTAAAAAGGAGGCAGATATATAAATAATAAACGATGTTTAAGAGCTAACACACAAACACAAACATAACCACCACCTTAATAAATAGTCGTGCCCATCCCACTTCTCACTATATGAAAATCTGAAAAATTCTCACATCAGAATTAACCATGTTAAAACTGAACATAAAGAACATAAAACAAATTCGGTTTAACTCCACAAAACCAAAAGCTCTTTACCTTAACCCACATGAATGGGAAGGTTTAGACGCCGATAGAATCTTCGAGTTGCACAATGTTCGTAAGGACAAATTGAAAGAAAATTATAATCCAAATGATGAAGAAAGAAGAGCGATTTTATCGACATTTCAATCCTTAGCTAAGAGTAGACCAACGTTGGACTATGTTTATGAAATAGACAACTTCAAAGAAAAGTATATGAACAACACACCAGTAGCATTAAGGGGATTACCACCAAAACTAAGCAATGTTGAAGTTGTAGCTGATGGTAGCACTACTCATGACTTAAGAAGAATTGAAAATTTGAATAGAGTTATGGCATTCGAAATGCCTTTATTGGCTAAATTACGTCAACCATACCAACCTAAAGCTGACAAAGAAACCCCTGTCAAGTTGACATATTCGACTGATTTCAGTAATGAATCAAATTCATCAAATCGTAAAGTTTACTTATCAGTCAAGTTAGAGGATTTGGAATTGAATGAAGCTCAACAAAAGAAGTTCATGATCTTATCCGGTAACAAATTCAATCACAATACTAAGACATTAAGATTTGGAGTGGATGAAAGTCAAGAACCAACTCAAAATGCTCGTATAGCATTTGAAAAATTCTCAAAGCTATTAGAAGCTTCAAAAGATTTATCTGATGATTTCAGTGACATACCTATAGATACACGTCATAGTAAGCAGATCAAGAAGAATCCCAAGTTTCCTGAAGAATGGAAGAAGCCAGAAAATGCACCAAAGGATAAGTTTAATGTGACCAAGAGATTAGTTGATTTCACTATAGAGAAGAAGGATAAAGAGTTTGTTGAGAAGTTTTTGCCTTAGTAGTTCACAAAGAGATGTGCGTGAGTGCACAAAGAGAGTTCACAAAGAAAGTACACAGACAGAGTACAAACACAATGTACACAAGATGATTCATGTACATGTATAGTTAATGTAAATAGCTTATAGTAAAACAGTGCGGAAGTCTGTAAATAAAAGTCGCATTTTTGAAAAGTCGAGTCCACTGTAAAACCACAACTATTAATAAAAACCATCCCATCAATCATAAGTATTTGATTTCATCATCATACTGAAGTACAAGAAGATTAGTATCATAAATAGAATCTCATAGAACTTTTTTTGGTCTCAAAATCACCGAAATTGATAGATTTAACTCCTTATATATAACACATACTTAGTTAACTATGCTGACTTCACATAATTCATCTACATTGTTAGATGACATAATCAATGAATTAAAACTTGATTATGACTCGAGTGTGGGTGTCTTAGATGGTGATAGTGTTCGGGAAGTGCCAAGCGTGAATGTTTTACTTAATTTGAGTAAGTTATTGACTAATTTATCTAAAGAGTTGAGTAAGGCTGAAGATGTTGATCAACAGATCTTAACAGCCATTACCGAGAAGTTAAACAAAGAAGATGAGGCTGAGCCTGAAAAGGAAGATGTAGAGCCGTCCGAAGAGGAAGTTGAACAAGAAGAGGCTGAAGAACAGCCTGAGGAAGAAGAACCAGAACAAGAACAAGAAGAACAAGAAGAAGCACAACAGAATAACGAAGAATCAGATGAACCAGCTCCAAAACAAGATGAGGAATTAGAACCAGAAACTGAGGAAGAAGTCAAAGGCACTAAACGAGATTTAGAGGTTGAAGATATACCAGAAGCTAAGAGACAAAAAGTCGATGAAGCACCAGAGGAAGAATCTCATATCAAACAAGAAGATGAAAAAGAAAGACTAAATTCAGTTGATGATCCAGTACCACCAGTACAATCTGGTCATTATACACAAGAGAATGATACAAGACTTAAGAATCCAAAGTCCGAATTTGTGACTTCCCAAACCTTATCAGCCACCGCAGTAGCTGAGCTAGGATTATTCTCTGAAGACAATAATGGGCTTGAAACCCAGGGTAAAGAATACTTAAAGCAAAAGTATGGAGTAGCATCTTATCCCGAAAACGATTTGAAAGATTTGCTACCAGGGGATATTCCTAACATTGATTTTTCCAAGACTAAAGCACCAACTAATCAAGTACAATTCACGACATTCCAATCGTATATCGAGTCATTCTATAGGCTATTCCTGAATGAAGATTTGACATTTTTGAATGAAAAACATATAATACCACCAGGGTTCGAAAAGTCCAATTATGATCCTGATGTTAGTCCATATATAATACCAAAGTTAGGACAATTTTATGCTGATGCTTGGGCGGAAGAAGATGCTAGTTTAGCCAATAAGTTAAATTCGCCAGCATTTCAGCAACCTGCTTTGGAGACTTATAAACCTAAAGGATCATTAGCAGATTTAGATGAAGATAAATTGAATACTGAAGATGTTTCATGTGGACCACTCTCGAGTAGGTTATTATCAGCAATCTTGAGTATTCATGAAACTGTTGAAGAACCTGATCAAGATGAAGCTAAACTGATAACCAACGAAATGGTTGATCTTGATGAGAATGTAGCGACTGATATAAAGATCGATGCTGACTTTGACACAGAACCAAATGATTTCCATTCTATTGAAGAACGGTTGAAGCGTGAGCTTAAATATATTGGAATCTTTATGAATTTGCCTGATGAAGATGATTCTAAATCCAAGCTTAGTCTTAATGGTAGACCTATAAAGACCGAACCAAGACCTGGTAGTATTGTCGACAGTGATAATTGGATTAAGAATAAGGAAGATGATGAAGTTAGTGCTGAAATCAGATACTTACAGAAGCAATTAAAAGAATCATCCGCCAAGAATAGACTGAATAAGAGGAAATTGATTCCATTAGTAGAAGAGCAAATTGCTTATCAAGAGTATTGTACCATACTAGAGGATTTAGACAAGCAAGTCGATCAAGCATATGTTAAGAGATTAAAGAGTAAGAGTAAAAAGAAGAAAGCTGACAAGGTAGAATTGACACCTGCTCAACAACAAGCCATGAACGCCGGTTTGAGATCATTATTGGATAAGAGAAAGAGATGGATGGAAAATATTGGACTGTTATTCAAAGCTCCTGAAATTATGAAGAGAGTACCTGCTGAGCCAGTGTTGGAGGGAGATGTTATTGAAGAAGAGGTTGAAGAAGATGGTAATGATGTTACCCAAGAGGTAATGGATAATAATCTGAACACTAGCTAGGAGGTCATGTGACATTTGAATCACTCTATAATTTATGGTAATGTATATTTAATTCTATTTACAATGGTTCTCTATGGTGGACAGGTTTTCGTTCTCTGTGGTGGTCGGTCTATAGGTGTACCGGCAAAATTAAGACATACCTGCTTGAATTTGTTCATGACTTGGTAAACTTTTAACATTTCCCAAAGCTGCTAAAGCTACAGGCTTATCCTTTAACCTATAGTTAGCCCAGTTGATTATATCTTGTCTTGTGATAGCTTCTACTCTTTCAAAAGCATCTTCTGGACTTAACCTATACCCAGTATTAACCAATTGTCTACCGATATCTTCCGCTATGGCAGTAGAATCATCAAGAGCTAACAATAAAGAAGCCTTTAATTGTGACTTGGCTCTTTCCACTTCTTCATCAGTGATTTCACCATCTTTGATTCTCTTCCATTCTTTCAAAAATGCATTAATGAACAATTTCAAGTCGGTGTCTCTATCTGCAGTGAAGTAAACACCCATCAACCCGGTATCAGCATAAGAGGTTGTGTATGACATATATGAATTAGCAATTGGAGTTTGATCTGGACCTCCAAAAGCGGTCATTAAAGCTAAAGGTGAAGGAGAATTTGATCCAATTCCAACAGATCTATCCCAATGTCCAATTATTCCACTGGTTACTGATGCCGTAAAGAAATCAGGAGCTGACCAACTTGCACTTTCTACTCCTAATGCTATGTGAGTTACTGGCATTGAACTATCTTGAATTCTAACTTCATCACCATAGAATATTGGTAAATCATCACCGTTTTGTTTGAATGGAGTATCAGATTTCTTAATGTTACCGAAGTATTTATTGGCCATTTCAACTAATTCATCGTGATCAACAGCTCCAACTCCAATAAGTGCCATTCTATCTCCTTTATAATTGGTGGTTATATAATTAACCAAATCTTTTCTGTTGATGGTTTTGATCAACTCTCTTGGCCCCAAGATGGTCCTACCAAGATCTTGGTTCTTGAATGCTATAGCATGTAAATGATCAAAAACAACTTCATCATACATTTTATCAACTTCATCACTTTCTTGTAAAATAACATGACGTTCATTCTCTATAGCTCTTGGATCCAACCTTGATTTGGTCAATAAGTCACTCAACACGTCGATGTTTTCGTCTAACTTATCGTAAAGACATTTACTGTAGTATACGGTGTTTTCTCTGGAAGTATAGGCATTAATTTGTGAACCCATATTTTCAATTTCTAACTCTAAAGATAACTGAGTTCTCCTATCTGTACCTTTGAAAGCCAAATGCTCTAAGAAATGAGCAGTACCACTTGATTTTGGGTTATCAGCTCTTGATCCAGCATTGATCCAGACTCCAACAGTTGCAGTTTTAGTACCAGGCATGAACTCACTAGCAACCGTTAATCCATTATTAAGGACGGATGTTTTGTATCTTGGAACGATTTCTGGGTTTGTGTTAATGGCTGTTCTTTTTGTGGTTGTTGAGCTTAAAGTTCTTGGGGTATTCTTCCTTATAGTTTTAAGGGTATTTGGGATTGATTTGAACATAATGAGGTCTGAGTTCTAGATGCGACTGACTTATAAAGCAGTGATGGTTTGGAGTGAGACTGTCTGGGTGAGGCGGGAGCGAGATTGGTACCGTGCCACAACGAAAATAGAACCAGGCGCAACGAAAATAGAACGAGACTACAACGAGACTAACGAAATAAATTCACAATATTATTAATTATATTACATATATGCACTATATAGTCTAAATCTAAGCATCCACAACTACACTCAAACTATGACTGGTTTCTCTCCTCTATCTTCTTATGATGCAATGGTTGTTCAATCCTCTCATACTGGAATAAACTCTTTCTTAATGGTTTTGTCATCTTAATACTCTGATGAGTAAATTGATTATATGTCTCGAGGTCTTTGCCTTCTAGAACCTTGTCAGTTACAACCACACCTTTGAAATCTGGACCTTTATCATCAACCTTCTTAACTTCGAATAAATAATCCCTTTCAATCTTATGAATGTCAGTTATGGACTTGGTCTTATAGTATTCACACAAAACCTCATCATCTTTGCTTAACAATTTAAGAATTTGTTCTTCATCCATGTCCAAGATCAACCCAAATAATCTCTGATCATCTATTGCATCTTTATTGGACATTTGGAGAAAATCATTAGCATCAAAGATATTGGTCAATTTCTCTTTGTGGACCCATAATGATATGTGTGGGATGTAATACCAATCTCTATAGTTAGGATTGGTCATCCCATCAGGATATTCAAACATTAATCTATTGGAAATATCATTTGGCATGTACATCGGTACACCACCCAACTGAGTATATTTTAATGGTGATAATTGATCATGTTTATAGAAATGTTTCCTACGATCATTATAAACCTCATCATTACGGTTTTGCTGGGAAATCCCTAAGTACTTATCATCATTTTCGAAATTTTCAGGAATTATGGCATCACTTATTCCTAATCCAGTAATATCAATGTAAAGTCCTGTATCAATATCGATGAATCTTGCATCAATATGATTTTCACGACGACTTATGTCTCGGTTATGTACATATGTACCTACATCAATAAGGAACTTACCGAACCCTTCACTTAAATCTTCAATGACTAATGACTGATTGTACAATTCTCCTAACCTGACCAATTCCTTAGCAGGCATTTGAATATCTAAATCATCATCGAATGGGAACATTAACCCATTCCAGTACCATGATAATAATGGTCCATGCATTATCCAACTGATGATTCCTTTTTCTTCAGCAAATCTGAACCAACTTCTACTCAATCTGTCTAAGATGACTTCTTGTCTTAACATCAACTCTTCTTCGTTCCATCCGTGTCTTTTACCATTCAAAGTTCCTGTGAAAAACCTCCAGTCATAATGGTAACCAGGATCTCTATCAGTGTTATCTTCATCTGAATGAGTTGTCCATAACGTTGCTTGTCTGAAGAACACATGTTCACTATTTGTATCCCTTTCTTTTGATAATAAAAGAGACTCAGCAAATGATTTTTCACCAAATGTCAAAGGTCTAACATCAACGATGGAGTCAAGCTTAGCTAAATTTTCATCAATAGTATTGGAATCATACTGGAATGCTTCTTTGGGGATCATTAGATTCTTTGAATCTTTGGTATCTTCATTATGTACTGTTTCATAAAGTCCATAAATGTCCTGCTCAGGAGTTAAAACTGTTGGTGTTACTGCCTCTTTCAACTTTTCGAATTCCTTCATTGGGTTTAATTTTACTGTTTTAGGTAAATTGTCATCTGATGTTAATAAGTTGCTATTTTCAAGGTATTTATAAACCAAATTGGATTTGATGATTCTTTTCTTACTGCTTTGATCCACATTAACTTCGTAAGTCCCTTGGTTCTTATTGAGGAAGATCAATTTGAAAGGTAATGGTAAATTTGTCATCATATAAGAATTGGCCTGTGCTAACCTGGTATCAATTTTAGCTTTGTTGGTACAGAATCCATGAGTTATATAACCAGGCAATTGATCATGATTATCAAACCCATAATCTCTTAACATTGATGCAGTGATTTCTTGATTATTGTAACAATGCATTTCCTCTAATTCAAGTCTTCTTCCTCTTTCAATGTGTCTTTTCATCCATTCACAAGTTCTTCTTTCATCTAATGGTTTAGACAATTCATTTTCGTTCAAGTACGTTAAATCTATCCAGTCCACCCAATGAAATGGCACTGAAAGTTCTTCAAGGTTAATGCCTTCAATTTGGTAGTTCAAGATCTGGGACTTTATATAATTAACATAAACAGCTAATGTCATTCTAATATCATAGAATAATGTACTCTTATTGATCCAGGCATCTTTATGTTTGGAGTTAACCACAAAGAGCCTTGGATCTATGGTAATCTCAGTATCTGCATTAGTCAATTCTGTGTCCTTCAACCAAAATCTGTTATCTTCGTTCTTGTCGACTTTGGCAAATAACTTATCAAGTTCATTGTTGAAGTTGATGGTAGGTTCTTGGTTTTCATTTTGAATATGGATCATTTGAATTCCATTAGATTTGAAATGGCGTAAGCTGTCCTTAAGGGAGAACTCTTGATTGAACAACACATAATATGTACTCAAGTAGATAGTATTTAGTATCACTACTAGGATGATAGCTCTTTTGAGTATGTAAGCAGTTGTTGTCATTCTGTAGTTTTTCTGTTACTATAATTTGTTTTGGTGCTATAGCTGTTCTTACTGTTGTTGCTAAGCTACTGTTATTACTGTGCTGCTGTCCTGTGCTACTGTGCTGCTCTTACTTTGCTACTGTTCTACTATGCTATGCTAATATAACTCAACTAACACAACTAACTCAATCTCCACTATTCGTTAACGCCTCTCAGTATCAACTTTTACCTATCCTATATAAATTACTGGTCTAGTGAACTGCCTTGCTTTACTACTGCGGCGGGGTTATAACACTACTTAATTGTTAGCTTCGTTTTATTATATACCACAAAGACAAACTAAACCAATTCAAACTTGGACTTGTTTATTTGATATACTTAAAGGAAGCAAATTTTTATTCAACCTCGAATCCACAAATCTATCTAGCTTATGTGCCCTTAAAGTTTAGATTTCCCCCAACTGTGAAACGATATGTCACTGGACTTCTTACCTAATTCTGGTTTGATGGGTTTTTATTTAAGACTGCATATGCGTCAATATTATTTCTTTTTGTCTATCTTTTTATTTTTTTGTATTTTTTTTTTTTTTGTTTTTCATTGAGTCTTTTTTCATTCATTATGTTAGTTTGACTCATAAGATTGGATGTTTATCATTGGAGAAAGGCATACATAAAATAAAGCAAGTAAAATTGATTTCTAATACTACAAACTTACGAAAAAAACCGGCGTAAAGGGGCATTTCAAGTGCATTATTGTTCCACATAATTACCTCTATTGTCAGGACATCATCCGTTATATAAGCGACAGCTCTTATAAGCAATCCTGGATATTACATGACTTTTTTGCGTACCTCACTTAAATCCTGATTTACCGTACATGAATAATTCCATTCATTTTAACCTGAAAACATCTACTTACGTTAGCCTTGTTTTATTTGACGTTAAGCCCACCTTGATGGTCATTTGAAATTGCTGATTTAGGTAGGATGGTTGGTCAATTCGTCAATACCGATATTTTGTTTTTCAACATGTGTGCCCCCACTCGTAAGTCGCTCCAAAACAGTGCCGAGTTCCTTAGATTTGCTGTCCTGTTTAGTTCGGCCAGACATATTAAATGCCAAGTTTGTTTCTGCGTTTACCTTCCAAACTCGGACTCATTTTTAACATAATGTGCAAACCAATTACGTAAAACTAAAACATCTTCTGCACCATTTCCAAAATCGTTACTAAACCATTTCACATCTTATGTAGTTAACAAAGAGACTTGAACACTTCCATGTTGATCGATCAAGACAATTAAATTGTTCCGTGTGGTTGCCAAGGTATTTTGCAGATTATGCACCTTTGCTGATGTACCTTTATTATTTGGAAATTTCTTTACTATTGGGGTATACGAATTCGTGAAACTGTTCTATTTACACTAGGCCATTTGAACACGTCGATGGTAACGCAATACTTCAAGAGCCAAAGTTTGATACGATAAAATTACTGTCCGATTCAGGAAAGAAAATATTGCATTCCCTAGAGATCCAAAGGAATTCCCAAGAGATCAAGAAGCATATGCACATAGTGATCAATGCAGATCCTAAATGGTACCGTCTAAAAAATAGTACCAATTAGTACCACAATAGCTCAGTTGTCTCCACTTTAGAAGTAAGGAACCCTTTTGGGCCTATTGTGGAAAGTATTCCCAACTACGCGTTGTGTACATTATCCTGACCTCTTAAGGGGATTTGTCTACAAGTTGGGCGATTTGTTCCTTGATTTTTAACTTCATTTTCAACAATAGTTTTCGTCAGAAGATTGATTATGTTTATCTAAGCGGAAACGGACTCTTTTTTGAGGTGCGATAAGCTAACAGTCAAAGTTCTCTATGATCCTCTACGAATGACGAACTTCACTCAAACAGGCAATTGTGTTTGACTATGTCAATACAGTGTTTCTTATATGACCTAAGTCCAGTAATATCGTCTTCACCACCAATGTGATAAGAAGAAATTCAATATGAGCTGGCAATGCGACATCAATTTAATAAAGGTGTGACTTGCATATTGCATGGTTAAAATTTCTAGAAAGTAAATAAACCAGGATTGTTTCAAATATGCAAAGTTCGGCAAGGAGATTAAACAGATTGCTTGAATGTGGGAAAACTTTCTCCCGAACCAAGTTTGGAAATATTTCTCTATTGTCATTTCTATTGTTATCTAAGGCATCAAATCCTAAGTACTGCATTCAATCGTGCATTACCTAACCAAGTATTCCATCTTGTGACTGTTTTGAAATTCTAAGTCCTGACTCCTCCATCCTTGTTTACGAGAAATTTTGACAACTCCGTTTGAAAGATCTTAGGAAATCTCCCTGAGTTCTAATTGGTGGATGGGGAATTGTGCAGGTTTATGAGACAATAGCGAATTCCCCTTCTTTTTGTGGATCTTACTCGATGGATTCTAGCATGGATGAATGTTCTTCATAATGATACAATCCTAGACACGTTATTAGATCTGATCATCATACATCTATGGATTAAAGTTACCATAGAGGGAGCGCGGATCTAAACTTGAGTTTGTGCGATGCGTGAAAAATTACCACACACACACACAAACACAATCAATCTGAACCAAAAGTACAAACACAACACCATCAGACCACTAGTATATGTACACAAAAGCAAAGATGGCAGGTGGTAAAGTCAATCTTGAAGAAAGACATGAAATTGTCCAGTACCATAAGCAAATGGTCGAATCAAACCCATCACATAAACAATCAGACACGCTTCGACACTTTGAACCCAGGTTCAGAGTACCGAAATCCACGTTTACTAGGTGGTTAAAAGAGAATATCACAGAGTATGAGCATATAGGGGCTGGAGACACGTTTATAGAAAAAGCAGAAGAAGATGGTGATGTGACTTATGGTAATTTAGGAGATGGTGATACCACCAATGTCACACAATCTCAAATAAATGATACCCTTATAGATGAAGTTACATCAATTGTTATCCAATACTATTGCCATGCTAAGTTAGCAGACATAGAAGAACCAATTCAGATAACAAGGTCTCTTATAAAGAAAATCACCAAATCCATCAAGAAATTGTATCCTGATATCTCCATACCGAAGAAGAGTAGAATCTTGAAGAAATTGAATGGATTGCAACATATTGAGTCAAACATTGAGCAGCAAATCAAAGTCCATGATACGTGTCATAGCTTAGCTAAAGAGACCTATAGGTTAAGGAAACTTTTCGAGCCCTATGAACACAACAATATCTTTCATTATACAGAATTCTCCATAGATATTTCAAAGCTACTCAAGATTTGTACACCATCATGGAATCTTGATAATCTTTTAATAACTGTAGGGTACGGGGTAAACTTCACAGCATCAATCTTCTTACCAGTTTTAATAGTTACAAATTTCACAATACCATCACCACTGAGTGATTACGTATGGTATAATGAAACAGGTACAATATCATATTATATTTTCCAGAACTACTTGTTGAATTTAAGCAAGCAAATCACTAATGAATTCCTTTTTGTGGTTGATAAATCATGGGTACATTTCTCCCTTCAGCAATTTAAAAATATCAAGATCGCATATACGAACTTGAATAACTTTCCATTGGATTATGGGATGAACCATTTGGTAGTAAAGAATATCCAGGTAAACATTTTGGTGTACATCATGAAAGAAGTAAGCCTACAAGAAAGGGAAAGATTATCTCAACTGACCCAACAAGAACAGGAACTGTCACTTCCTAATTTGGATTTGGACTTTATTCCATCAATGGTAAAGTCTACCCTTAACAATTTAGTCCACAAATGTACCCACCATTTTATCTATAGCAGGTTTCTTAAGCATAGTATAAAGCTTTGTTTGAACCCTGAAATGAGAACCAATTTTGGTAAGTACTTAAGAGTAAACTTATATAAAGGAATCAGAAGATCTCCAAATGGGAAGTACTACCTTCTTGATCATGATGAAGAGATCATTAAGAAGAAATTGGCAAAGTTAAACAAAGAGACTGTTTCAACGATATTGAATGAGCCCGTTTCACAAGATTTTGATATCATGAATATCATTAGATCAAACATGAGTTGTAAGAACTCTGCTACCCAAACACAGTCCAATGATTATTCAGAAATTGATAACAATTTCCACCAAATATTTGCACTTCGTAGAGTTCTAGAAACAAGTGATAAAATATCTCAACAGACATTAGACTTATTTGATAACTTTTATAACAACTTGACCAACAATGTGTTAGATGTCGTTGAGAAGAAAGATGACTCAATTGAAGCCATACAACCAGAGATAATCAAACAAGAAAACAATGGGATTGAAGATCTGTACTATAATGATTCTACTGCAATGAACTCAATACCTTCTAGGCAACTTTACCCAAGTCAAAGTTTAGGATCAAGAAGTTTCAATGGGTCAAGTATGTCATTGCAATTGGGCAATAGTAACACAAACACAAGTACCAAGATCAATAGTTCGAAATTTTATGATACAGATTCACTGGATGAATCGATGGATATGGATTTGATCAAAAGACAAAACTTATCACAAGATCAAGAGCTGAATAAGAAACCAATTTACAAGCTCAACTTGTTAGCCAAGAGAGATTTCAGTTCTAGTCAAATCCTACAATCGGAGTCGAATTCCAATTCAGATTCTCAGAGGGATGTGACCTTGAATAAGAGGAATGGTACTCATACTAAGGAAAAGGAAATTAGAACTGAGAAAGTACAGGTACAGGAACTGGGTGAAAAGCAAGAAAGCCAACAAATGGATCAAAAGAGCATTCAAGATCCAAGTGGGATTACCACTACAGCCCAACATCAAGGGCCAAGTCAAAGTCAATCAACAGGACCAAATCAAGATCCACAAAACAATCAAGAACCACGAATTGCAAATTCCCCCAATAGTCAAAAAAGGAAGTTTCATCAAATCAACACTTCAACCATCCAAGTGAAGAGCTCGCCCACAAGAGATTCCATTTTGGAAAACCTCACAAGTGAAGAAGATTCTTTCACCTACCCAAGTAAATCACCAGGTAAGCCCGATATTGAAAAAGATGAAATTGAAAAAGAATTGCAATTGTTAGAAGCAAGACTGTCACCAGAAGTTGATAGCGATGATGACAGTGAAGAGATAGAGTAATGTAGTTTAGTCATGTAGCATAGTCATGTAGCATAGTGTGTAATATATGTCCATAACTGTATAAGAAGCTTATGTAAGCAAATGACATATGTTCTTTGCTAAAGTGTGTACCTTATTCGATCATTTTCTTTTGGTAGTGTACTAATGGTGGCTCTGAGCTTGTGATTGCAAATCGTGATCTGAGTTGTGCGAACTAACGAATGACATCGGTGCAAAACGGAGGCTGCAAATCAAAAAGAAAGTTTAACGGGATGTGAGAAAAAAAAAAATTTTCTAATATAAAGTACAAAGTTTCCATAGGTAATTAACAACCACAAACACAAATACAAACACAGAACACAAACACAAATCAAAATGAAATTGTTTGAAGGTAAACATGAATTTTGCTATCCTTGGGAACAAGTAACGGCAGCCAATTGGCAAAAGTATCCCAATGAATTAAGTACACACGTAGTTTCGGTTGATATATTGAGCCGGGATTTAGATACCGATAAACAAGTATTAAGAACTGAAAGATTAATTGGGTGTAAGCAACCAGTACCCAAATGGTTAACTGCTTTCTGTGGAGGTGATAATTATTCATATGTTAGAGAAGTTAGTGAAGTTGATTTATTGAACAAAACGTTAGTAATGAAGAGTCATAATTTAACTATGAACCATTTACTTCAAGTTAATGAAACTGTCATATATAAACCAGATGATACCTTACCAAACTCCCGTACCATGTTTCTTCAACAAGCAGAAATCACAGCATTTGCATCGTTTAAAAGAATATGTGATAAAATTGAAGATTGGTCTGTTGAAAGATTCGGACAAAATGCTAACATCGGTAAACAAGGGTTTGAGTCAGTTTTACAAACTTTAGCTGACAAATGGGAAGAATCGGGAGTCTTTGTTAAGGATGTAAGTAACTCATTGATCCATGATATTAATGAAGTAACTGAAAAGACCACTGGGGTATTAGCTGAAGTATCAAAATTAGGTAATGTATTTAGAGATGATTAAGACATGAGTTAGATGAAAAGTTTGAGTTTTTATGTTTAGATTGGGCATTGGTATAGCATCGCATTTACTTGTATATATATAGAGGTTTTCTTAGTAATATAAACAATTTGGTGATTATATCCTTATCTATACAATTTTCGAGGCTGGCTTATCGTAACGTTCTAGGTTAACGGTCGTACTATAGTTCGCATCGGTAGTAAAAATGAAATAGTCCCGTAGTAATTCGCACGAATTTAATGCCATCTACTAAACATCAACAGGATAGAATACTTCTAGAACTTCAATTAATATTAAAAACCACAAAGCAAATCGATGATAATTTAATAAGGTGTTTGGAATTAGTAGAGGATGATTATGTAACCTCGAATTTAGATCAAAGTATATATGATAGTGTGAATGCCTTGAAGGAGTTAATTGAAGTGTTGGAGACTTTAGATGAACCTGAAGCCAATCATAAGAAGAGACCATTCAATGATGTTGACAATGGTGACATGGTCGGACGCCAGGAACTGAGAGATGATTCAATTGACGGTAATAGTGATAGTAGTGATGATCTTTCTAATCAATCATTTTAAAACGCGTATGCGAATTAATTGGATTCAGAAACACATAACCACAAGGCACATCCACAAACACAATCCACAAAGATATATCCACAAACAGAATCACAAAATAGAAGATGGATGCTAAACAATCGGAAATCATAGAGAAGTTCCAAGAATCAAAACTAAAGAATAATGACAGCGATGATGACCTTCTAGAATTACTAGATGATGATGATGATGAATATGGAATCTTATCTCAATATAGAGAATCAAGAATAGAACAATTGAATAAGGAATTGAAGAAGATAGATAAATCTCTTGATAGCAATTCAGGATATATCCAAGACATCAGTGATGAAAAACAATTGATGGAAATAGTAACTAAGAATGAATTCGTTATAGTTCATTTTTACCAACCAAACTTCGACAAGTGCAACAAAATGAATGATAAGTTGTTATTGTTAGCCGAAAAGCATCTTAATATCAAAATCCTATCAATTAAAGCTGAATTGGCAACATTCTTAACCACTAAATTGAATATCAAGGTATTACCATTTGTAGTCATATATAAGAATGGTAAAGAATTAGATCGATTAGTTGGGTTCGAAAGACTAGGAAATAATCCTGATGATTTCAACTATGATTCCTTGGAGACATTATTGATAAGGATAGGTGTGATTAATAGAAGAACAATTAATCTAGCAAGTTCTAGACCTGTGTATACAAAAGAAGAAGAAGATTCTGATTTAGATATATGATCAGTCTAATCATTGGTACCTATTCTAAGTCTGAATATTTGTATATAACTCATAGATTATAATAAATCAGTATACCCTACATAAGTCTATACCTCTAAAGTGCGTGACTGTTTTTTCCCGATTCGATCTTTCCATCGGTATGTGCACACCCTCAACCATTTCTACAACTGAAAAAATCTCAAAAAATTTTCAACTCAAAGGTAAGAAAGAAGCATCCTTAATTGCAGACGAACCAAAGATGCAAATTTTCGTTAAAACTTTAACCGGTAAAACCATTACCTTAGAAGTCGAATCATCCGACACTATTGATAATGTTAAATCAAAAATCCAAGATAAAGAAGGAATCCCACCTGATCAACAAAGATTAATCTTTGCTGGTAAACAATTAGAAGATGGTAGAACTTTAGCTGATTACAACATCCAAAAAGAATCTACTCTTCACTTGGTCTTAAGATTAAGAGGTGGTGGTAAAAAGAAAAAGAAGAAGGTCTATACCACTCCAAAAAAAATCAAACACAAACACAGAAAACACAAGTTAGCTGTCTTAACTTACTACAAAGTTGATAACGAAGGTAAAGTTGAAAGATTAAGAAGAGAATGTCCATCTCAAACTTGTGGTGCTGGTATCTTCATGGCTAACATGGGTGACAGACAATACTGTGGTAAATGTCACACTACTTTTAAATTAAATTAGGAAGATTGTTAAGGTAAGTGAACTTGTCTATAGCAAATCTATTGAATAAATAATTTAATTTACTTATTTCTATCTTTATTTGTCTCTCCTCTTTGTGATTGTCTTCAGAGGTGTTTATTGAGTTGGACCTGTCTTCTCAACCTCTTCCGAGTATAGTAAGACTTAGACTGTAGTGTATCACATAGTTAAGACCGTCGCATGTTTCTCCCCATAGTTAACGCTCATAGTTAACGCTCATAGTTAAGGAAGTGAGGATTCTCAATCTCAGATC
Organism: Yamadazyma cerambycidarum; assembly: GCA_030574835.1. Classification (NCBI taxonomy): domain Eukaryota; kingdom Fungi; phylum Ascomycota; class Pichiomycetes; order Serinales; family Debaryomycetaceae; genus Yamadazyma; species Yamadazyma cerambycidarum. Next base: position 131,797 of record JAJMFR010000016.1, read on the forward strand.
ACAACAACAACATGAGTTTCTCAATCTATGATCTTGATGAAGAGATTCGAAGTTTGCTTAAGCTCGATGACTTCTTAGGTGGAATGACAATTGAAGAGTTCATCGAAGAGTTAAGTAAAGATCATTACTTAAAGGGAGCGGAAGTTAATAAATTGGAATACTTAGATCCAAAACCTTATATAAGAACATTTGAATCAGCAGGTAGAGAGTTATTAGAATTAAGGAATGAATCAGAAAGTCGTAAGAAGCATATGGAGAAACAAGTTGAAGATTATGAATTGAAGCACAGTGAAAATGTTCTAGAATTAAGTCAACAAATCGAAACTATAACGAAACAATTTACCAATTTAGATACTAGAATAAGTGATGTAACCAATCAAATTGATCCATTGAGTAATGCATTGAATAAAATTACCAATTCCAGAGATGTTTCGGTTGAAACAATTTTTCTTATAAGAGCATATCATGGGTTTTTCACAAAAGAGAAGTATGAACCTCTAGAAGCTTTGAGATTAAGTAAGAAATTTGATGATAAAATGAAATGTACCAAAACAGTTAAGAACTTAATAACCTTAGCAAAGAAAATCGAAACTCCCGAAGTTGCCAAGACTACTCTGGTGATAAAAGTTATTGAAAAATTCAGTGAAATCATGGAGACAGATTTATTGAATAAATTCGAATACGCTTTGGAGAATGATGAATTTGAAATCATGAAGGAGATTTCTACTTTATTAATAGAATATAATGGTGGACAGAGTGCTATACAAACTTTTGTCAGTAAGAATGAGTTTTTCGAAGAGCAGGAGTTACAAGATTTAGGAAAATCTTTGGTTGATGATGATAGAGTGTGGAACGAGTTGAGTGATATAAACTCAAATATTGATATTAAAGATGAAGAAATTGAAAATTTGTTGAATCAGTTAAAAGTTACTATTAAAGGACAAGCCCGTATAGTCAGTCAAGTTTTTGAGAATCCTACACCAGTTTTAAGAATCTTCATACAGAGGACATATGCTCAATTGATTCAAACAAAAGTTACAACTCTTTTGCAGCATTCACAGCAGTCTGATTTACTTAGTCATTTAAGGATCCTTCATTACCTATTCCAAATCATAAATGATTTTACCAACGATTTGAAAGATTTCTTTATAACTAATGAATTTGATAATGAGAATGAGTTAAGTGGAATCTTAGACCAATGTTTTTATGATGTCTTCATCGCCTATACTTCTGATGGAATTTACTTCCAAAATGAAAAGAAGAATCTTGAAGAAATTGTCTTTAACGTAATAACAAAATTCACAAGCTACAATGAGAAATCATTAACCACCAAGCAATTGGCACAAACCATTGATAACTTGAATAGCATGGACTCTCACACCACAACTAAACTGCATCTGAGTTTAGATAGGTTTGGGTTAAGACTTGGGGAAGGTAAAAGGTTCAGAGAGTATATGAATACTCATATAATCAAAAGATCATCTACTGCTGAATTTGAAGATCCTCTTGAACAAAAAGAACGTAAGAAATTTACAGGTTTGAATCTTGAAATTGTTGAGACCGTAATAAAATCAATCATAGAGTCAATTTCAAGAATATTAGAGATCGAACCAAATAAATCACCTGAATATTCTTTGGAAATCCTAGAAATCTTATTATTCGATTTTGGTAAGCTTTATGTTGAAGGAGGGTTAGAGGTCATTTATGATAATCTCAAACAAGAATCCACAACGTCTAAGATCAATTCAAACCAACCAATCGATTTTACCTATTTATATTCATTCCATCTTTTAGGAAACATTTTATTACTTATGTCAACATGTATTAAGAAGATCATTATGCCATGTACTGGAAACAATCCAAATATAAGGAATAGAATGATAAACTTAACCAATGGATACATCAAGAGATGTGAATTATCAGTGAACATAATTCTTAATGAGACCATGAACTTATGTTGTGACAAGTTCATTTATTACCTTTCTAAACAGAAGAAAAAAGATTTCCAAGCTGATGTTTTACCAGAGTATGATACAGAAGCTTGTGAGTATGTTTCTGAGTTTATACTTCAGGTTTATGAAAATTTAAGCAATTCACTCGATAATGAAAACTTACTTAATGTGTTAAATAAATTGGGATCAAGATTCTTAGATTTACTTCTTGATCATTTCAAAAAATTCACAGTCAACTCAATGGGTGGTGGGGTGTTGACAAGAGATGTAGTGAGGTATCAATCAGTCATTGATAAATGGGGAATTCCTGAATTATCAGAGAATTTCCAAATCCTCAAAGAGATTGGTAATTTATTCACAGTGGATGCTAATTTGATCAATTCTTTGGTTACTGAAGGACAATTGGCTAATTTGAAGCCATTTACTATAAGGCAATATATCACCAAAAGAATGGACTTCAATCCATCTTATATAGAGAGGTTTTTTAGTTTCAAATAGTGTGTCCATCACTACATATGCATATATACTTAGCGGAAGCCCTTGTGTCCCTTAGGCAATATCCAATCGCCTGGTCTGATTTATGTACTTCTATAGTACAAATCTAGTATGTAAAAGCTAACCACTATAAACCCACAACTTACTATAATAAACCCTTTAACGTTTCTCTTCCTGTCTACTTCATTAGATATAAATGATGGCAATATACTGTTCCTTTTAAAGCCTTTATCCAAGACCCAAGGAAACACAAAATTCAACAACAATATCAATACACAAACCACTAACCAAAATACGTAAACAAAGAGGTCAAAATAAGGATCGGGCATGTAACACATTCTAGTATTGTATGATGGGGAATTGTCAGTATTCAATGAAAGTAATTGAATAGCAGGGTATTTGATTCCAGCAGTCATAGCAGCAGATTTGACCGTAATTTCTTCAGCTAAATTACCATCATTTAACTGATGAGTGATTCTACAATAGTCATGATCATCACCACTGTATACTAACTTAGGTTTGATAGTATTTAAAATTTGGTCCGTCAATTGTTGGCTTATCACGGTTTGATACTGTTTACCTTTTTGTATAGGAAATGGGTTCTTAGATTCTCTTAAAGGTCCACAAACTTGATGATTATTCAACCTGTAAAGAGGTACATGAGTTAAAAGGATTCTGGGGTAGTCCGGATTTAAATAATCATTGACTGTAGCAAGAAACTCTTCAACTGGCTTCCTTATGGCTTCATCTTCTGATGATAATGAGATAGTATCCAACAATACGATTGAATGATTCCCAAGCTCTATAAAATCATTTGATGGTCCAAAAAATGCTGTAAACCGTTTAAGCTTTTCGAAATCAATAGTTTCAAATCCGATATCGTGATTTCCAGGTAAAGATTCAATTGTTCTTCTATTTGGTTCCTTTGGAAATATTTTCGTGAATCTCCTAAACTCTTCCATCCATAATTTATCACCCCATTCTCTACCACCATCAAAGAGATCTCCAAGGTACAAAAATGTATCGGGATCAAGAAGGTGTTGAGTGAATCTGAAATTTCTATGAAGGTAATTGTCACTTAATCTTTTGATGAAATAATTTAATATTGCAGGTCTGTCAGGATATGAATTCCCATCAACTAATTGTGGGTCTGCTATAAGGACTATACGATGGCTATTTGTGGATTGATCCCATTTGTCCCATTTACACTTGCTAAAAATATATTTAACGTGAGTTCTTTCTAAAACGTGAACTAGGAAGATCCAAGAAGCAACGATAGTACCAATGACCTTCACGTCCGATGGTGTTAATAACGATGTACCTGAAGATTTCTTAGTATCAACTTCATTGTATACTGGTAATGGCAGTCGTGCTTTCTCTTTACCTCTATACATGATACGCGAGTATGTTTTGTACAGTACGCACTTTTGGTAGTATGTCAAATCGTAGTAGAAGGCTCCTAAGATCAAAAGATCAGAGTCAAACTACGTCAAATTTATTTGATTTCGATTATGTCAATAAGTACATACATCGGGATAAACCTATAAAACTTTCAAACTCGAGTGTTGTCAAACGAGCCGAAAATATTACCAATCCAGAGACTTTACCACCCAATGCATCACCAAAAATTATAAACCTGCCCATGAATCTGCCTCGTAAATCAAGGTTAAGAGATGATCCCTTAAACGATTCGATATATGAACCATTCCATAAGGCCATGTCACGTCGAGAAGCAAGAATGGTCAATATTGATAGGAGTAAATTGTTATCAGATGTAGATGTGCTAAGTAATCAAAAGGCCCAACTTGAACACTATAATTGGATGAAGCATTTACCGACCATAACAAAAATCAATGATATTCATGATTCACAAGAATTGGAGTTGAAACGAAATTTAACCCTTACTGAGATTGAAAGACGTCTATCAAAATTTCTGGTTTGGAGGAAGCGATTAGAGCTTCTAAAGGAGAAGCAAAAGAATATTGGACCCAACTGTTCTGATGAGTATGATGTTCCTATTGAGGTCTTACAGCAAAGATGGGTTTCTGAAAAAGCTTTGGAATTCAATAGACCTATCAAGCTTTTTTTGAATAATGGATATTATCTATTGATAAGTAATTCTCGTCCCAAAATAGTAAAAGATGAAACAAGACCTGGGGTTGATCTTGAAAATGGTACATATAAATCCAACACCAAAAATGGCGGTAATTCAAGATCTACTAGGAATAGTAATAAACTGTCTAAGGATTCTACAGGGTCTAGTACTGGTACTAAATCCATCGCTAAGCATAGTGAAGAACTTAAACCTTCTAAATTGAAACTTGCGAAACCTAAATTCTCCGTTAGGTCCATAAAATCAAGAAGTCCTGTTAAGTCAAAGACTCTTGTCAAACCAAAGTCCCCAGTAAAAACCAAATCCTCGAGATCAACCACTGCTGCTAAACTCTTAAATGGAAACTCAAGGCAAAAGCATACACTCAAAGATAACAAAGAACTTCCTAATGGTGCAAGAAAATACAAAACGTTAAAAAGCCAGCCAAAGATCTTCGAAGCATTAAAGAAACATCATAAGAGATGAGATGGTGACGAGTGTAGAATATACATATTTACATAGTTTTTTATGACTCTAGCCCTAAGAATACTCTTGCATCTCAACAACAAACCTTGCTAACAATTCATTAATATCAGACAAAGGTGAATCTTTATTCATTAATTCCTTTTCATCAAAATTCAACTTAATGTCATGGTTTATCTTACAACTACCTCTGAATTCTACATCCGCTTTCCCAGGTTTGAATGCGTCTATTTGATCATCAGTTATGTTATATTTGGCAATCAAAAATTTCTTCAAACTAAGTATCATCATTAAACCACTGCAATTTACAGACATTAATCTCTTATTGAATTCACTAATTGTTTGGTCTTCATTGATTAAATCATATAGATCCAAACCTTGACGACGTAAAATTTTATTGATAGATGAAATGAAGGTCAAAACTTCTTCAACACTTGCCAAATCTACATTAGCTAAATTTAATGATAAATAAATCATTGAATCTCTTTCGAAAATCGCTTCTTCGTAACTTGATTTATCACTAACCTCAATTCTTAAGATCCTCGAAATTGCAGCTGTAAATTTCTTTCTGGATGTATAGCTATTAGCAAGAACAGAATATACCATCCTAAGAAAAGTTACACCCTTGAAGAACTCTTTGGAAACACTGTACCTATAGAAGACAGCCAATTTAAGACCTTCAACGTAACTTACATCACACAAACTTTGATACTTATTGAATAAGAATTCGTGTAAATTGAAAGCAGTGGATTTTACTTGATAATTATCACTCGACTCAAATGCTATAATAGTTGGAACTGCACTAGTGGGACTGACGTATCCTAATTTTAAAACTAAAGTTAAATATTGTATTACAATCACTGTAAAACTATCTTCATTTTGTAATCCAAGTTTAAGAATTTGATCCATATATCTTTGAACAATTGCTCCACAAGCATCTATATCTGTTGATTGGATTTGACCATTAAATGCACTTATATCTAATGAGGTATTTGTATTTCTTAGATTGGATTCTTTTTCAACTTTCACTAAGAATTCGTAAATACTTTGAACAATGGCTTTCTTAGTTTCAACACTAGGAAATGTAAATTCTCGGTCTAAAATATCCAATATCACTTTTGATGAAAACAACTTTGGATTCGATGAACATATTGTTAAAATGCTCTTCAAACTGTATACTCTTGTCTTTTCATCATACCTTTCATCACAAAACCTCAAGATACTTCTTAATAACAAACTTACCACTGTTTCATTAGGACCCAACCCGAAATCATTGAACATTGATTTGACGGATTCAAAATTATGAATGCTGGCAAAAAATCCAATCATAGTCAATAACTTCAATAACTTCTGATCACTATAAAATTCATTATTTTGAAGTTTGACTATATAAGGATTATATAGAAACTTAAGTGTATTACATACAAGGTTACCGAGTTTTCCAAAATCGTTAAGTAACTTACTCAACTGAACTGCACAATGTACGGCTTCATTAATTGCATTAATTGAATATCCACCCATGTAATTGGTAATGATATCAAGAGTTTCAGTCAAATAAACATCGGAGGCTTTTGAGTATGGCAAACTGTATCTTAAGATTCTCAAAGCATAGAAACACATGGAATCTTTCCCATTCAAAAATGTGTTAAGTGATCTTAAATAATCCTGTTGAAACAAACTACCGTTACATTTAACAAAAACTGCAACAAGATTTAATAACGATGTATTATTATCATCCACACTAATGACATTTTTCATCAAAAGGTCTAAAAGCATCACACTGTAATCACAGAACCTTTGGTTATAAGTAGGAGAAGAAGTAGAAACCAAAGCATCTAAGAATGTCTCAAATTCTTCATAACTTCTTCCATTCTCAATAGCTTTAGAAAAGATAGCTCCTACAGTCAAGTAAGGTTCATGAGTCGGACCATTTTCTGGTACCATCAAATCTGTAATAAGATTGGATGAAATAACTTTGATTGACAGATCATAATCTTCCATTCTTGACAATAATGTTGATACTATATGTACTTTAATCTCAATAGACTCAGTAACATGAAACATCGACTTACATAAAACCATTACTCTTTTTCTAACTTGAACACTCTCATCGTTAATCAACCCTGTAATAGATAGATAGAACTTGTCGACCAATTCTGGACTTTTGAGAAGGTATTTACTCACAAGATCTAATATTGAATCCCTAATCATTGGTGAAGAATCATGGACCATAGACGATATGGTGGGATGTACTTTCTGAGATAATAGTAAAGACGGATTAAATGGTATGATGCTTGTAATTAGTTTGATACATTTGCTCCTAGTTTTGATTCTTGGACTTTCCAAATTTCTGACAATTAAATAAACTAAAAGTGAAAATTTATCATGCAATTGAGTAAGAGTCAATTGGTTATACTGCTTTGTGACATCATTACTTATCTCCACATGAATCGAATTTTTAGCTAACAATTGACCCAATAGTTTTTGATTGATCTCAGTTATTAAATCATCATGTGATTGCACTTTGAGGTCTCTTAAACTGTGAATGATCCTAGTCAACATATGATACCGGGAGTGCTCTAAGATATGATTCTTTTTGGTATTCTTGAACATGTAACCATTGATTGAAAGTATGTTGTTTTTTAAGGTCTTTAACTTTGTAGAATCTACCAGTGAATCTAACTTTATGTATTCCTTATTGGTTGATTCAAGCCTATACAAGCACAAGCATATTGAACCACAAATACCAATGAGACCAGTTTCAATAGATTGAGATACATTTGTATGTAACAAGTTGCTTGCAGCCTTTATTAAGACTGAAATTAATGTAATACTTGACGAATATTCCAACAATGGTAAAGTGGTGATCAAATCATCAACTAAGATCTCTAAACCGTTTCTTTCCCCTTTCAAATATAAATCAAGTAAGCTCATAACGACCTCAAATACTACAGCGTCCATACGTTTGAGTTCCTCTTCTAATGAATCCCAGATCTCTGGAGAGCCTTTTTGATAGTCGACTTTAAGCTCATTTGTACTAACAGTCTGAGTTATGCACAATATCAAATGAGAATATATGCTAATTTGTTCATTATTTTTCAATGCAATTAATCTGTTGTGGTTTTTAGTAGGCTTTAATTGCTTCATATACACCAAAATTTCATGTAAAATAAAACCTCTTTCAAATGGGTATTCTCTATACAAAGATGTCAAGCAATCAGCTGATGTGATTAAAATTGATTTCAATGGATTTTTTGCATCTATGTCAATGTTGGGCGAAAGGGTTCTAATCAATGATATTACCAAAGATGATATTGCAGCGTCGGATATGACTGAATGTCTCGCTAGCGTAGTGCAAATACGAAGTAATTCAATTACCCAATGCTTCAAATCAGTTAATGTTGATGAAACTGCAGCATCCATTCGCTTTGCACATATCAAATCAACAGATATTTCGAGCACTACTGTTAAGAACTCAATCAATTCTCTTAATATCTCATCGAAAATTAATTCTCTTTCATAGTGCCTTGCTGTTATGATATTGTAACATATACGATTAATGTAAACTCCTTTTTTGATTAATTCAATTCTTTCTAGTCTCGAAGTTTCTGAAGATCCAAGCTTTGCAATTGAAACGGTAACATCATGCAAAATTTTTAAACTTCCTAACAAAACTGATTTTAAATCATGGAGTTCAAGCGAACTCAAATGCCCAGTGTTTTTATTTTTGGCGGAGAATAGTTCCACATTATATAGATATTGAGTTTGAATTATATCTTCAGATTTATAGTTTCTTATGGGATCTAAATCATCACTGAAATTATCAACAAAATGTGTTGTTTTCTGTTTTTTAGCTTGAGGATGTGGATCTTTAGTGAAATCTCCAATTCTTTTATTTGAGTCTGGCTCTGATTGTTGCAATATTCCTTGATCTTCTTCTTGCACGAATAGATCTTGATTCGGTGGCGGAACTATAGCAGCAGTTTGAGCTGCATCTGAAGATGGGGCCGAAGATATATTTCCGTTGTCATCATTGTTGGTGGACTGAACCGTCTCCTTAGAAGTATCATCTATTATCATATCAATTGGCTCATTATTAGCCTCCTTTGTTCCATCATTGCCATTTACTGTTTCACTCTCATAATCTTGAGCATCCTTGAACTCATTATAATCGCTTGAGATATCTTCAACTCCATTCAAATCATCTTGACCTGCTAAACTCAGTTGTGTGTCTCTTAAATCTTGACCAGTGGACACTGAAACAGATTCTGTGCTTTTCACTGGTTGCTCGAATGGCTGCTCGATCAATTCTAAACTTGGTTCTCTATCTATTGGCGGCATATGTTCTCCATTTTCTGTATTGGGCCTATCCTGAGCCATAGCATCATATTCTGAGATATTCTTGGTCACTTCTAGAGGAGTCAGTTGTTTTGATGCAATCTTTGGAATTTGTTCTTGGGTTGTTGATCCTTCTATTTGTCCCTCAGATCTCTCTATAGGTGTTTTCTCTCTGGGGGTTGGTTCTATGGGTGTTACTTCCTTGGGTGTCGCTTCTTTCGGTATTACTTCTTTGAGTGCCACCTCAATGGGTACTGCCTCTTTGGATACTAAATCTTCATTCATTACCTCCTTGAATATGGTTGGTGTAGGCTCTCTAGATGTAGTTTCTACTGGTGTTAATTCTCTTGATTGAATAGAGGTCCCACTTAAGGTCCCATTATCTCTTTCTAAGCCCAAAGGTTGAAGATTTGGATTATTGGATCGATTTATTATGGATTTGGGGTCTTTTGATGCAGGACCAGATTCTTCACTCGAGGTTAATGCTTGCTTAGCGAAACCCCACGAAGGAGCAGGTCTATACTTAACTGGTTCAGCAGTATCATTATTGGCATCAGAATTGTCATTCGACATCTCTGACTCTTCTGGTTTATCTGCGGCAATTGAAGCCTCAGGATCTTTAACTGTAACATTCGTAGCTTTAAAAATTATTGAATCAAGTTTTGGCATTCTCAAATTATCCAACTTTTCTTCAACTGGTTCACTTATTGATAAGCTCTTGAAATTGATTTGATCTATGAAATCATTGTTGAACTCTTTAAGATCTTGAACCACTTGATCAGCTATTTCTTGGTCCTGTAGCTTCTTCTTGATGATATCCCAATTTGATTCACCTACTGACAGCTTCAATTCTTCTTCAATGGATATTGAAATATTAAAATCGTCAGCTTCTAAAAAATAATTCAAATCTTGAGTAGGAACTAATGTCTCAATGGGTCGCCTAAGTACATCTTGTATAAGCTTTTTCTGGGGATTTTTAGACATCCTTTATTATGTATCATAAAATTTAAATGGTTAAAGATGTGTAACTAAACGCGAAATTTAATTTGGGTGGTAGATGAGTTTGGGCTCACTTATAGATAGCTATCGATTACTATTGTCACTATTAGTTATTGTTGTCATACGTATACACATAATGCAAATATTGACAAAGCCTTTGTTATAAATACTCCTTACAGCTTTTCACGTCAATGCTGGTAGATTATCTAATCTTATATCACCTTCTCTATAGACAGCAGTTGGTTTAAAAAAGGAAACCCCTCTAACTTTACCTATCCAGTTCAAGTATAAATTCTTAATAATATTGTTCGTATTATAAATATGAAAATAATTATTTGAAGGTCTTACATTGTTCAAATACTCTCTTGTAGTCAAATTCTGACTACTTAAATATAAATGTAATATCATAATTAATAATGGATATGATAAAAGAATCAAAGTTACTATGAATAGGAAAAAACTCATGGGAAATGTTTCAATTGAATTTCTAAATGTCTTAATTGAACTATCGTTTGATTTATAATGAAAGATCTGTAATCCAGACATGATGATCAACAATATACTACAAATAACAGTTGATAATACAAACCATAGAAAATATTGATAATTCCTTATCCCGACACAATTGTTTATATAATTACAATGATGATCATGATTTACCACACATACATTGCAAACTCCGCAATGACTTGTTCTTGGTGGTCTCCAAATATGACAAGTTGAGCAATACTTAATTTGAACTCCGTGTACAGCATCATTATAGTATGGCAATGTTATAGTATTGAAATATTCATCGGGTCCTTTGAAACCTTCATCATCTTCCTCTTCGCCTTTCTTACTTGTTGGATATTCTGGTAAGTGAATATTTCTAGGTAGCATACCAGGGTCAGTGGTGGATGCTCTTATAAACATACTTATGGCTATAAACCATATATATGAGAAAATTATAGGCAAACTTGGACTTATATTATGCCAAATCCATTTAGCTTCAAATATCCAAAACAATATTGCTAATGCTATTAAAAAGAATCCTACAATTAGACCCCAAGGAAATTGTTTTACAATTCGTAATCTCCCTCCAAATAAATAAAGATGCTTCATATTCTTATACTTCTGGATTTGATAGTTCCTGTACTTAGAAGAACCATCATAATTACTAGTGAACAAGTTTGGATCAGCAATCACCCAATTTCTTAAGAACTTATGCCACCATGTTTGTGTCATTCTATATCATTGTGGTACAAAACTAAAAAATTCGCAGTCTATCTCAAATCTATCTCAAATCTATCTACCATGATATCTCGTAACCTTAGGCTAGGTTTCAAACTGCCACTAAGGTTCCATCGTATTAATCCTAGTCCTATGCAACTTAAAAATCAACACATAATACCCAGGAGAAATTTAAAGTTATCATCAAGTCAAATTCAAGCAGTTAAAGGGTATGGTACCATACTTAATATATTTGGTGGAGCATATATTGGAGGATTAATCGTGTGTCTAGGGCTGTTATATTTTTTATACTATGATGCTGACATAAGGCAACCTATTCCATTTGAACTCCTGTTTCAAAATCAAATTTCCGCTGTTAAAGCTATCAATAAAGATGATGTTCTTAAGAGTCCAAGATATGCTGTAAAACATTATAGAAGGTTATTAATTGAATTAGCTAAACAAGAAGATAAAAACTTACAGTTTGATGAATCAGATCCTAACAATAAGTACAGGGTTCCTTTGATAGATTCTGAAACTTTAGTATATCATAAATCTAATAAATTTGCTAACTTTTATATTGATATAGTATCCAGGTATGCCAAGGCCTTATTAGCAAAAGGTGAATTGGATATATCAATTGAGACTTTACAGAAATTAGTGTTAGATGATGATATTTTCTTCAGGTTGGGTGATGCTGAAAGGTTATCACAGTGTGGTAGATTATTAAGTAAAATTAGTCCAAGCTTTGAAGACAAGCAAGCGTTTTTAAAAAGAACACTTAATATGATAGAATCGACTTTTGTGTCGATAAATTTGGATGAAAACAATTTGTTGCAATCCAACTCAAAAGTCACTGATGAGTTGATCTATTGTCTTAATGATTTAGCATTTGTATATGCTAAAGAATCTTCTGCAGTTTCAAATAAGGAAAAAGAACAATTGTTAACTCAATCTTTGAACATTTATTTATCAAATTTGAAGACCATTCAAACAATTAATTCTAGGATCCAAAATGGTGATGCCAACCAAAATACTTATCCATTATTCAACTGTAACTCAGACAATATCTTAATGCTTATTAACGAAACAAGAAGTCACATAAGTGAAATTATGTGGTCTAAAGGTTATAAGAAAAATGCAGTTTCATGGGGAGAACAAATTGTAGATGATATTTACTATATGAATTCTTCATCCCCAAGAGCTAATATCTTATTGCAAAACGTTTTAGTAAATCTTATTTCAATGTATCGAACCATGGGTAACACAAAAGGAGAAAAAAGATGTATAGAGTTAAAACATAATTTGAAACTGTTTAACTCAACTCATAAAAGTTGGTATGATAGTATAATCAATAGATTTTGTAAGATCATTTATCACCAAGGTCCTTTAGGTATAATCAATAAAGCCATTTCCGAAAGGTATGGACCACCAAAGAAGTTACCTGAACTTGAAGAATTCGAAGATGAAGACGAGGAAGTATAGGATGTATATGTATATAGATAATTTTGCAGCCTTTTCCATACCAGTTTTTCTACCTCGCTAATTTTGCACCTACCCAATTCTGACCGGGGTCGCGATTTCATCCAATAGATTTCCCCGAATTTCGCATTACTAGCTATAATCAAAGTTAAGGATATATTCAGAAAATGTTGTCAAGAACTATGTTAAATAGAGCCGGATTGGGTTTAAACAAACCTATGTTATACAGATCAACATTAATCCGTGGTATCAAAACTATTCCTCAACCACCAGGATTTATCGTTGGAACTGTTAATGATGCATATGTCCCACCAAAAGCTTCAAAAAGTCATGGTTCAGTTCATTGGAGTACTGAAAGAGCTGTTTCTATTGCTATGGCTCCTTTAGCTATTGCTCCTTTCCTCACAGGTGCTACTACTTTAGTTGATTCAACATTAGCTGCTTTTACTTTAGTTCATTGTTTTATTGGATTTCAATCATGTATTATTGATTATATTCCAGTAAGAGTTTATGGTGCTTACCATAACTATGCTATGTACTTGTTAACATTTGGTACAGGTGTTGCTGCTTATGGTATTTATGACATAGAGAAAAAAGAAGGTGGTATTACTAACATCATTGCAAAATTATGGAAAGCTTGATTGAACATAATTAGCTTTAATTATTTATTGGGTACAATATACGACAAATGAAATGTTTCTCTTTTGTATATATTTATGACTTTAGTGTCGTGAATTCCTTGTTCATTTCCATATAAAATCTATATTACAAGGCACTGTACCGAGGTTGGTCTTATTGTTCAGAATTATCTGACGTCTTCCTCTTTCTTGATCTAGCATCAACAGGAGAATATTCCTGGATGACTTTCTTGACATTTCCAAGCCAAGCTGTTAACTCGTTTTTACAGTCATCTGTAGTTAGGATTTTCTTAGGATCAAGAACTCTTATAGTATATATGCTAGGATCATAAATATCTCTAAACTTTAAAATTCCAATAACTTGGATTTGTTCATTCTCTTGATCAATTCTTATGTTTATAGAATCTCCAATCATTTGTGTTAGTATTGATTCAATGAAAAGTTGCTCATTAGGTTCATTTAATTCCTTCATAGCTTGTTGTAAGCCTGAACTATGTATAGTAGAAAAGGATAAGTAACTTCCATCCTTTTCACTTATGTGACTCCAAAAGCTAAGTCTTATTAGATGCATTAATTGCTGTGGTGTTAATTCAAGGAATTGGTCCTGATATTGATAGTAATCATCTATAGTTCCAAATGTGAATAACTCAAGAGTGTTTGAGTACTTATCATTTGATTTAATCGTGATTAGATCCTTAAGGTAATCATATTTTGTATCATCATTTAGTATATCATCATCGTTTAGTATGTTGTCATTCATTTTATATGTGTGTTATCTTATGTGTCTATTGAGTAAGTACAAGTACCTTTATGTATATTAAATTAACTCCGTATATAAGTTCGCGAAAATATTATCAAACAATCTTATCATTAAAAGTTGGTTTAAAGTACCAATTGGTTGTTGTTTTAATGGTTTTGTGGATTCTGATGGGATCGTTACTTCTACTTGTTCCATGGATTTAGTTTCTTCTATTGGTGGTACGAAGCTTCCCATTTTTTCACCAGGTTCCTTTTGGTCTACTTGATCATTATCATTATTAAACTCTTTGTTATCTGCTTCGTCCCCATCTTCACTAGTATCAAATACCAATAATATTGATCGTATAGAATTCAATATGTCCTCCTTACTTTCATTGTAGTACTTGAAATGATCCAAGACTTTGACAGGTAAGTTCTTATGAGTAAGCACATCATAGATATCATTCGTTAAAATATCAATATCAATTACCTCTTCTTCCTTCGTGCTCTTTGACTTATTAAAAAGATTATTTCTCAAATCACTAATTATGTTACTTATACTGTTATCAGTGATAATTTCTGAACTTACCAATCCTTTGAACAAAGTCTTCTTGATGATTCTATTAACTCTTGTCACTAATCCACTATTAATCAGAATCACATTCTTAACACAACAGATAATAGTTGAAAGGATAGGTTTACGACTGCTAAATCCAAATAATGTATCAAAAAGATTAAATACTGAATTATCGAATATGTTGTGATTTGTTACCATTCCATTATCATTCCATATCATGAGATATCCTAAGTCTTGATAAGATTTAGATAACAAACTCTTTATACGATCTTGTATACTGAGCTTGGGTGAGGTATCAACAGACTTTGATTCTAACTTTGATTTGATTGTGTCAATGATCTTCTTAATATTAGAAAGAATAAAGTCAGTTGAGCTTAATTTGGTAATGATATTATCCAACACTAAATCTCCAACAATATTACACACAAATTGAGTTCCAATTTCCGACTTTAACCCTAGAGAAGTACGTGATGTGTTTTCATCAGACAAAGCTATCATTATCAATTTCTTCACTAATATTTTGAAGTAAGCAGTCCTGGATTCTATGGAATTGAAAATTACATGGTTCAGCTTCAAATATTCATTAATAATATCTTGATCAGTCTTTGGTGACGTAATAACATTACGACTATTTTCAAAGTCTCTATGATCATTTACAATTTTAATCCTATCATGACTGCTTACCAATTGTAAGAGATGGTCATTAAGTATTTCACTCCATTCGTCTATTCTTGCCAATAAGTTCTCACTATTTAACATTATACTACATCTTGTGGCTAAATCCCGTATAACAATACATAGCACATCATAAACATTTTGCACAAACTCAAGATTTTCAGTATTAAGCTTGGTCAAATACCATGATGTAACGTAATTCGTCATTATAGATGCCAAAAATAAATGTAGCTCGAAATTCAACTTGGGGTATGAAATATTAGTAGTATCATTGGAATGAGGTATAAGTATTGGTAAATTTGATTGAAGCTGTTTTATGGATTGTGAAATATCATATTGCTTTCTTTTGGGCAAGTAAAGCTTGAATAATAATTTGATCTCTTCGGTTTCAGGATTTCGTATTATGTCTTTTAACTTTCTTGGTTTAATCTTTTTTACTGATTTATCTTTATCAATTGAATCGTAGAATTTGATTGATGTTGAAGTCGTAGGCGAAGCTTTGGGTGTTGACGACCCTCGATATCTTAAATCAGTTGAGCTGTTATTTGCTTGTAGTAGTTTATCCATATTACCCTGTAATCTATTCGAGTAGATTTATCGCGTTCTTATCGTATATTTATCATAGAGGTTTAACTCAATATGATAAGTTTATAGAAACCTTTGACGGCTTATGGTCTTTTATGAGACGACTAAGGTTTAAATTGGTAAACCATGAAGTTTCTTTAGAATTTCGGGCTTAAGAAATTTTTTATAATTGTTAATTTTATTTAATATTCTTTTGTTACGTGATTTTCACATATACATAGATTACTATTATTTAATAAAATAAATTAATTGCAAAAAAATTTGGATACTTCAAGAACTCTAGTTATATCCCTAGCTTTGAAACAAATCTCTTACCCAGCATTATTTTCACTGCTCCACTACTCTTCAAATTGTTTCATAATAGGTTGGTATCATCTCATCGTAGATAGATCGATTCTCAACCTCAAATGTCAATCATGAGACTAGCTTTAAGGTATCAGAGTACTTGTAATAAATTCGTACCATTAATAGAAAACTATAGAACCCTTCGACATGTTCATTTTAATGATATTACACCATTTGAAAAGGGCCAAGCTCTTCAACAATCAATTTTAGATGCAAATTTGTCATTCAAATTAATTGAAGCCAAAATCAAAAAGAATCAATCTGACTTAGCTAAACAAGGATTTGTAGTATCAGAATATGAACAAGAATTGTTAGACAAAATTTTAAGTGTTAAACCTTCACCAACGTTATTAACATTCGAATTTAACAATGTTTATACTGGTGGTAAGAAAGTTAAAAAAGATCCGAACTTACCTGATCAAATTAAAGCATTCAACAACTTGGGATGTGAATACCATCAACTTGAAAGAGGAGGTGATATTACTTGGCATGGTAATGGTCAACTTGTGGCATACTTAATTTTAGATTTAAAGAAGTTCAAAGATTTATCTGTGAGATGTTTTGTTGATTCAGTATTATTAAGATCAGTTCAAGACTTATTGAAGAAGAATTATCAACTTGACAGTTACTTAAATAAGAATCCTGGAGTTTGGATTAATAAAGATGATTTAAAAATAGCATCCATCGGAACGCATATCCAAAGAGGCATAACCACATATGGAATTGGACTAAATGTTAAGCCTGACTTGAAATATTTAAACAGTTTCACATTATGTGGTTTACCTAATATAAACCCTACATCCATTGAACAATTAAAGCCTGATACAAAGTTAGACATCAAAGAAATTGCTTATATGTACTCTAAAGAAATTGCTAAGAATTTAAATATAGAAAGAGTAGAGCACTTAAACGGAGAGGATATTGAGCTGGTGTTGGAAGAACAAACACTGGAGGGACAGAATTAAACCAAAATATACTGGTATTAAAACCAAAGTTATTACCCAATCTATATTACATTTAACTAATATACACCTAATCTTTATTCTCTTGCATCATACTTGTTCTCTTCAATTGTAATTGTCTTCTAGATAAACTATAGTTCATCCTCTCTCTTTTATCTTTCAAAATCTTATACCTTTCCAACTTAACCACATCTAAGTTTGTAGAATTCAAAATTTGATTACCTCTTATTGACAATTCTTTTGATTTTTCAATTGATTCTAGCCTAAGATTTTGTAACTCAATCTTACGTGCAAGGCCCTCCTTCTTCTTTCTTAACTTACTCATCTCACTTGCTAATTTGTTACTAAGTGTTTGGATTTGTGGTTGTAATTCTTCGATAAGAGTCTTGGATGCATGGTCTAAATCAACATCAGGTACTAATCCAAATACTTTACGAGTATTTAAAATTTTCTTCATTCTTGGAACATTTTTGGTGATTTCATCAAGTGTATCCAAAGAATCATCTAGAAGTCCCACCGAAGATTTTAAACATTCTACACAATTCACTAAAATATCATTTGATGTCATTGTTATGTGTTTGTGTATTTATCGTTTAAGTGCAAAGACGTAAATTGACCGCGCGCGACCAGATCTGGAAAATAGCTGAGGTTATAGAGTAATTTGTACTAATCATGAGTTCTGATATTCCCATTCATTTGGATCTTTCAAATGTTGAAAGTAATGGGAATGGAAAATCTGACTACAATTCCAATGAGTCGAATAAGGAAGTAGTTAAAACTCGGAAAAGATCAAACTCCCAAAGTCATGTAATTGCTACACCCAACCTTGGATTAACTCCAAGGGAACCAAGCATCTTGAAAGATAATAATTCAACTATTAGAGAAGAGCCCAAGAAAAGGAAGCAGTATCAGTATTTTGTCACATTGTCTTCATTGAACGATACATTCGTTCAAAAACATTTTTCAGTTCCATACCATCCTGATACAAGAAAGTTGGGTAGACCAACAGGAAACAAAATAAAACCTGATGTTAACAATGGGTTTTTTGATTCAAGAGTATTGAGTAGAAACCATGCAGCCATGTTTATTGATAACAAAAGCGGTAAGTTGATGTTAAAGGATTTAGGTTCTTCAAATGGGACTTTTGTTAATAATAAGAAGCTTGATAATGATCCTATAGAAATTAAAGTAGGTGATACTATATGCTTTGGATTCAGTATTCAAGCGGGGTTGAATCATAAACAAATAATGTCAAAGGTTGACAGTATTGACATAATGAGTAATTTAATTAAAACCGATGACATTCCGAACCCCCAAATGAACTCAAATGAATATCAGCATTATCAATTCATTGAAGATTTATACAATCAAATTAATAAACAAGAAATTCACGAAAATAAGAACGAGAATAATTCAGTAAGTTTTGATAGTGCTATGTTTAGTGACGTTAATCCCGATATTGAGGATAGCTTATTAGGATTATATACAAAGGCTAATAACGGAATATTCAAGAATTCGGGGACTTCGGCTACCATAAAATTAGAGGAAGCAATCAACTTATTAATCAATTGTTTCACTAATATCAAACAACAGAACAATTCTTTACAATCTTTGAACTTGTTTGTACAAAATTATAAGACAAGATTGAACGACCTTAACGAGGAATTCTTGAGAAACGAGTATAATTCAAAGTTGATGGAGTTTAATGAGAAACTAGAAAAAGAGAAGTTAAGTAGGGAGAAAATCCATAATGAATTTAAACTGTTGGAAGAAGAAAACCTGAAAAAGGTTTCAAAGTTAGAAGAGAAAGTATTTAAATTAAGAAATGATAAACAGGACCTTAATAGGAAGCTTAATCAATTGAATTCAATCTTGCAGGAAAAGGAATTCAAGATACAAGAATTGGAGGGCAATATAAATGATAAAGGAAAAGACATTGAAAAGACTCAAGAAATAGGAAGTTCTGATAGTTTAGTAAAGAGTTTGCCGATTATATCAGACAGTATAACACCAATTAATTCAGGGACAAGAGACATAGGAAGTAAAGACACGGTGAAGAATATTGAAATAATTGTTGATGACATTGATAACAATGGAAAATTGCCATTGGAGGAGTTGGATGACTCATTACAACTGAAAAACATAGAACTTCCTGGAGATGAGTTAATACAACGAAAACAAGAATCACATGAGCAACAAACTCAGACTGAACATACTAGGGATACGACTGAATATTCTGACTCACCAATCAAACCTGACTTACTCAATACAGAAATAGGAAACCTCGAAGGTTCGGATTTAAATGGATCCACAAGTTCTTTTGAATTCGATGATAAAGAGAAAGAAATTGATTTAGATCAACTTGATGAAGATAATGATTTAAGGTATAGTAATAACGGGTTATTCTTGGGATTGACAGCATTGCTCATTGGGATAATAATTCATAAGTATTTAGCATAATATATGACATAAATCTTTAGAGATTTAGAAGTTTAATTTAAATGTTGTCTGTTTATTTAGTGACTTTTGCAACCATTGGATAGTTACTTTGTTCGCATATCGTACCAGAAAAATCTCACCATACTTAAGATCAAACTCAGCAACATAAGGAGCATGTCTAAGTTACTCAGGAGCAACATAAATGTTTATACTCAAAAGAGGACATTCATAGGCTCAATAACTGCTATATTAGGTGGGGTCTATTTCAATGAGAGTAATCAATTGGCTAACAAAATGTCAGCAGGTAAATTACATTATAAAGACCCCAATTCACAATTTAAATCAAACCCTTTAAAAAGAACAGAACCAAATTATCCTGGCCATGTACCGTTGTATAATTATGAAAAATTTCTCATGTTTTTAGGATCATCAATTGGTTCATATTTTCATCCTGAAAGAAATGAATTTATTGTTGGTTTAGGTGAATCAACTGCTATACCATATGTTTTGCAAAAATTACGTAAAACTATGTTATCAGATTCTACAGGGAGACAAATTTTAAGGGAAAAGCCTAGAATTACATCTACATCATTAGATTTAGATTATTTAAGACTGTTACCTGATAACACTATTGGTAGAACTTATATTAAATGGTTAGATCGTGAAGGTGTTAGTCCTGATACCAGGGTTCCTGTAAGATATATAGATGATCCAGAATTGGCATATATTTTCCAAAGATATAGAGAATGCCATGATTTCTATCATTCGATAACAGGTTTACCTATAATAATCGAAGGAGAGATTGCAGTTAAAGTATTTGAATTTATGAATATTGGAATCCCAATGAGTGGACTAGGAGCCTTATTTGCACCTTTAAGATTGAAAAACAGTCAAAAGGAAAGATTGTATAACATCTATTATCCATGGGCATTCAATGCTGGATTGAATTCCAAACCTTTAATTAATGTCTATTGGGAGAATATATTAGAAAAAGATATTGATGAATTTAGAACTGAGATGAATATTCAACAACCACCTGATTTAAGAAATTTAAGAAAGGAATATTTTGAAAAATTGAAGAAAGCTAAGAAATTATAACGTAGTAATATTAAAAAATTTGTAAATAGAATAAAACCAAAATTACGTCTCGTATAGAGTTTGAGTTATCTCAATGCCTCAGTTTTCTTGTAGATCGTTAAGTATCGCGACTGACCAGCCTTTTTAACCCTTGACATGTCAGAGAATAGGTTTGCCCAATTTAAACTAGTACTCTTAGGTGAGAGTGCAGTAGGTAAATCATCAATAGTTCATCGTTTCGTCAAAGACACTTTTGATAATATGAGAGAATCAACAATTGGTGCAGCATTTTTAACTCAAACTATTACATTACCTGAATCCAAAACTACTATAAAATTTGAAATTTGGGATACTGCAGGTCAGGAAAGATATAAAAGTTTAGCACCAATGTATTATAGAAATGCCAATGCAGCATTGTGTGTTTATGATATAACAAGTCGTTCGTCATTCATAAAAGCCCAAGAGTGGATTAAAGAATTAAAAAAGCAAGCAGCTGAAGGTATTGTGATTTGTTTAGTTGGTAACAAATTGGACTTAAAGGAAGAAAGAGAAGTTGATGAGCAAGAAGTTATAGAATATGTTCAACAGTTAAATCAAGAAGAAGACAATGTTATAATGGCTGAGTGTTCTGCAAAATCAGGTGAAAGTATTTTAGATATTTTTACAAAAGTTGGTAGAGCGTTACCTGTTGATAAAGTAATCGATGGTGCTAATAATAGAGCTAGACAAGTAGGATCAAGAAAACCTGGTGTTGATCTAGGAAGGCAGTCTTATCAACAAAATTCTGGTTGTTGTTAAAATGTTTATGATCTTATGAAGTTGATATTGTATCTTTATACATAGTTTGAGAAGAGAGTTTCCCTTGATGAATCATACTATTGGAATTTAGTGTTTGATTCACCATGTAAATGTACAATTATAAACTTAATCTTGTAGTATCCGATCTATTCTTATACTTACCCTATATACTTTAAAAGTAAGTGCAAATACCAGAATATAATCCGGGTAATGTATCGCCACTTTTCTCAAAATTGAGGTTCATTTTCGTGTATTCACCGATGTGAAAAATTCAAACGAAAATTTTTAGACTGAGAAAAATTTTTCACTTATAATAAAACTAAAGATGTCAACTAGACCACAAGTATCAGTTATTTCAACTGCCGGTGAACAAACTTCCACCCAATTATCATTACCAGCTGTCTTCTCAGCTCCAGTCAGACCAGACTTAGTCCACTCTGTTTTCACCAGAGTTAACAAAAACAAAAGACAAGCTTATGCTGTTTCTGAAAAAGCTGGTCACCAAACCTCCGCTGAATCATGGGGTACTGGTAGAGCTTTAGCCAGAATTCCAAGAGTTGGTGGTTCAGGTACTCACAGATCAGGTCAAGCTGCTTTCGGTAACATGTGTAGAGGTGGTAGAATGTTTGCTCCAACTAAAACCTGGAGAAGATGGAACATCAAAGTTAACCACAATGAAAAAAGATACGCTACTGCTTCAGCTATTGCTGCTTCAGCCGTTACTTCATTAGTTTTAGCTAGAGGTCACAGAGTCGAACAAGTTAAAGAATTACCATTAGTTGTTTCTAACGAATTCGAATCTGTTCAAAAAACTAAAGAAGCCGTTGCTGTCTTAAAAGCTGTTGGTGCTCACAAAGATGTTGTTAAAGTTATCAAATCTAAGAAATTAAGAGCTGGTAAAGGTAAATTAAGAGGTAGAAGATTCACTCAAAGAAGAGGTCCATTAGTCGTCTATGCTCAAGATAACGGTATCGTTAAAGCTTTAAGAAATGTTCCAGGTGTTGAAACTGCTTCAGTTAAACATTTAGGTTTATTACAATTAGCCCCAGGTGCTCATTTAGGTAGATTCGTTATCTGGACCCAAGGTGCTATTGAATCATTAGATTCAGTTTACGGTTCAGAATCAACCAAATCAATCAAATCTGGTTACTCATTACCATCAAACATCATTTCTAACACTGATGTTACTAGATTAATCAACTCTGCTGAAATTCAAGCTGCTGTCAGACCAGCCAACGAATCAACTCAAAAGAGAACTCACGTCTTAAAGAAGAACCCATTAAAGAACAAACAAGTCTTATTAAGATTAAACCCATACGCTAAAACTTTCTCCAAAGAAAAATTAGGTTCAACTAAAGTTGAACAACCAAAAGCTAAACCATCAAAAGGTGCTTTCGCTAAAGTCTTAAAGGATTAAGTTATTAGTTAATGCTAATTATTAACCTTTATTAAAATTAAGTATATAGTTTATGTTGAATAGTTAAACAATATAATTTAATTGAATTAAACTTGTCCCTTCGTACTCTACAAACTCTTCAAAGCTGTACACAGAAAGAGATAAGATCCATTACATTTCATAACATTTTATACATTTTATACATTTTATACATTTTAACTTAAAAAATCATACCGAAATTAATTACAATTATGAGAGTGGTCTAACCACATTTTCAGCGAAATAGCTTTGTCCTGTTTTAGAATCGGTACCAACAATATTACCTCTTTGATCACTATATTCACAAATGGTATATTGTCTCCAAGCGTTATCACAAGTAACATAAGCACAACCAACTTTAGAAGTTGATTTCCAAACAAGTTGAGTAAAATGACCAGTAGCTTCACTGAAACCAGGATTACTGTAATCATAAGAAGAAATTTCTTCATACCAAGCGTCAACTGGTGAAGCACCTCCAGTATAACCAGCAGCTAAGTTTTCACCATATGGACCACCAGAATGGATTAACTGAACATTATTACAACTAAATGAGCTAGCAGCATAATCAGCAGCATATTTGGCTAAGTTGCTATCCCATTGTAAATGTTGGACACCGTGTAAGTCTCTCTTTTTATTATGTTCATTTAAGATCAGAGTTTCAAAGTCATCAAGACTTGAAGTAGCACTGGAACTTGGGGTTGAACTGGTGGAACTTGTAGTAGTAATTGAGGTGCTTGAAGTAGTTGGAGTAGTTGAAGTGGTAGCTGGAGTTGAAGGAGTTGAGGGAGTTGAAGTACTCAAGATGCTGCTTGTAGCAGTGACTAAGGTAGTTGGATTGGAGGAAGTTGGAGCAGCATTATTGACAGGAGTGCTTGATTGGAATGGAGTAGTTGCTTCAGTTGGAGTAGCGGATACTGTTGGAGTGGTAGCCTCAGTTGGGGTAGTGGCTTCAGTTGGAGTAGTAGCCTCAGTTGGGGTGGTTGCTTCAGTTGGAGTAGTGGCTTCAGTTGGAGTAGTAGCCTCTGTTGGAGTAGTAGCCTCAGTTGGAGTAGTAGCTACAGTTGGAGTAGTAGCTTCAGGAGTTGAGGCTACTTTTTCATCTGGAGGAGGACCATTAACAGTAACAATATTAGTTGAAGTTGTAGTTGCTGTAGTATATGTTTGCCATTCTGTAACAGCTGGGGCTGTATGGACTCTAGTCACTATGATTGGAGCTGCTTGTGATAAAGAAAGTAAGGCAGCAAAAATTGAAAATTTCATTTTAAAGAAGGACTTATTAAAGTTGGAATTATTGATTCAAAAGAATGACACTTGTAAGATAGTAATTAAAAAAGAATGTGTTAACTATCAAAGGTTTTGTAAGCTTTAATTTATTAAAAAGAATGAATAATTTTACAGATTTAAGATGGACAAGGTATATAAACGATTTTAGGGTCAACCAGCAAAGAACAAGTAAAGGAAAATTACATGCATTAGTTCCCTGCTGAGGTACCTACAGGCGTAATAATGGCTTCATGCAGGCATACCGTTCAAAAACCATTGTAATTGATTTAATAACTAGAAAATTCCTAAATAATAAATCTGATAGCCAGCCATTGATCTTATTTTCGCAACCATATTTATTTAGCCAGCCATGAGGTAGTGCGAATACCACACTTACAACAAGTATTATAATTATAAGATTGGTAGCCTTGTAATATTTTTTATGTAATTCAACTATAAGCATCAAAGACAAAGTAGGTTAGAAGCAATAGAGATCCAATTAGTGTGTCAGGTAAAATAAAAGGTTTACTCAGTAGAGATCTACGTGAGTGGATATGTTAGTATTGAGAATCATATGGGACTTAAAGACAACTGTGAGATTGGCAGACCATATCTAATACCATGAACTAGAACATTCTCTTATAATTTTCCTGGGTCTATAAACTATACAATAATAGCCTAGTAATAATCTAGTAATAATCGACCGAAATCATAAATCACTGTATATTAGAAACGTCAGCCTTTTCCCAAAATTTTACTGCCAAAAATAGGGGACTAAAGAGGGGCATTTCGATCTCATATAAACATTACATAATCGAAATTTTTCAATTGCCCAAGTTCAAGGTTTAGCCGGGGAATACAAGTTATAAACTCGTTCTTATTACTGCCAACTTTCAGACAGTGTATATCTAACACACACCAAATAACCAACACGTGAAACTGGTACCCTAAGTTACCGTAATCGTTGTAAAGTCCAAAAGTAAATCATTAATACACGTCAAAGTTTAGGTTGAGATAGCGTCAATAAGCGAGGAACAACAACCATGTTTAAAGGATTAAGAAAGAAAGCATCCATTTTGTCATTGTCACTGCAAGCACTGCATTCACTGTTGAACCTGCAAGATGAACCATCCAAAGGAAAATATCAAGAGATCTTGAAACAAGTTCATGATTTCGAAATTGCTTTAAAGGCTATGGATTATTTAGTTGATGATAGAACGCCTGAAGGAATTGAATTACTAGAAACAGAATTAAAGAAACACGAATCTTCAAAGACAGAACAACCAGTAGCAATTTTTCATATTGCATTAGGAGTAATGGGATTCATTGAAGCCACTTTAGGATTTGAACCAGAAGTGATGACCAAAGCTCATAAGACATTATCAGAAGCAGAATCATCAGCATTGCATAATTCCAAATATAACGTCAAGCATCAATTGGTAACTTCTCATATATATCCGCCAGGTACAGAATTTCAAGTTATCCATGCTGAGGCCACCTTGTTAAATGCATTAGTGATGTTATTACAAGAAAATAATGGGATGGTAGAAAGTGCTAAAGCTTTATATAAGTTAAGGAAAGCGTATCATACTTTAGATACAGTTTATAAGAAGATCGTTGAACTGGAACCTTTATTTAATAAGAACTTGGCAAAGTTAAAGAAACAATCAAAGTCAAATAGTATGAGTTCAGTTGACTTACCAGGATTTGACCAACCAAATATCAGTACTGATTCATTACCTGAAGATATAAGGTTAATGAAAAGTTTAGAAGATGTATTTCAAATGAGAAAGGCAAGAATCGAAGGTACTTCAATTGGTGGTGACCCTTTCAAAGTCAATTTATTTGCTGAAAGTGTTGGGTCTTTAAGCTTATCAAGAAATGGTAGTGGTTCCATTCGTGGTCAATCTCCATTACCTACTGTTTCTCATAAGGCATCTAATCTTAGTGTTCCAAGAGATAATTGTTCAGTATCAAGAAATTCTTCTTTCATCAATAATTCACCGCCAGTTACTAGTAAGATTCCAACCCCAAAACAGACATCTCCTATTCCAACCAAACATACAACTGAAGGGGAAGAAGAAAGTGACAGTGATGATGAATTTTCTGATGCTTTTGATACCATTAATGATTCAGTTTATGATCCTCCATCTTTCACTGCTGCTTCGAATGTATCCATACTTACAGGCTCATCAGAAGATACAAATTTCTTACATGTTTCAACCATTGATGAATACATTCACTCAGGTGTACAACTTTGTTTTGGTATTTTACAAGTTGTACTTTCATTGATACCACCAGCCATTGGTAAAGTTTTATCTATAGTTGGATTCAGAGGGGAACGTGATGTAGGATTAAAATTACTCTGGAAAACTGCTATAACTTGTCGTAATATTCATGGAGATCTAGCATTACTTTGTCTTTTAATTTTTTATGATGGACCGGTTCAATTCGTAGATTCAGGGTTTAGACTTCCTGAACATTCATCAGCTAATGCTTCTTCAGTCATTGATATTAGCTCAAGAAATACCGTATCTGAGAAAGAATTAGACAAGATCTTATTATCACCAGATGTATATACCCCACAATTAGTTTCTAAAGTAAGGAAATTCTTTCCTCATAATGCATTATGGATTTTACAAGAAAGTAGAATTGTTGCAGCTCAAGGAAAATTACCTTTAGCCATTAAATCAATGCAAGATTTTACTGATGATCCGAACACTAAAATTCAAATGCAACAATCCGAAGCATTGTTGGTGTTCGATAAAGCTTGTTTATATGCATTTAACCAACAGTTTGATGAAGCAGCTGATGATTTCATCAAATTGATTGATTTAAATTCTTGGTGCAGAAGTGTTTATTTATATATGGCAGGTTCATGTTATGTGGCTAAATGGAGAGCCATCAAATTAGGATTAATTGAATATGATACAGAAGAAAAGAAACAAGAAGCATTAAAAAATTATGAGACCAAAGCTGAAAAATACATTAAATTAGCACCTACTTATATACCAGGACATGGCTCTAATGCCACAAATAGAAAAGGTGGGATTGGAGGTGGTAATAAGCAATTACCATTTGATAAATTTGTATTGAGAAAATCACAACAATTAGAAGCTCGTATAGCAAAATATCCAAACCTACCATTTATAGAATTAATAGGAACCTCACCAATTCATGAGTTGATTTATTTTTGGAACGGTTACAACAGAATGAGTCAACCACAATTAGAATTATCCATGAAGATTTTAAGTTATAGTGGTGAACCTAATACTGAATATTCCAGTGATATTGATAACGAAGTACCTGAATCAGAAGACGAAGCAATCATCAGATACTTCTTCCAATCTATTATCCTTAGACTGATGGGGAAAATTACTGAAGGATTGAGCCTTTTAGATACTAAGGTTATATCCAAGATCATTATATCTGATACTCCATTTAAATTTAATAGAAGGGCCAATTATAGTCCATATTTAGCTCCCACTGCTTTATATGAGAAGACAATGTTTGTATGGTTATTAAAAACTAGTAAAGAGTTTGAAGTTCAAAACGTTGTCAACGAGAGTAAGAGCTGGTTAAAGAAAGCAAGTATGATTAGTGATGTAGGAGATTATGAGTTGAGTAATCGTACTAACATGAGAATAAAAGCTGCTAGTGAAAAGTTAGAACAAATTGGGCACTCTCTGAACTAGGCTTTAAGCATTTATACATTAAATGTATACAATTCGATCAGTTTTCTAAGTTCTCTTGGTGTAGTCTCTGTTATTATATATCAAGTCTTAGTTAAAATATGTATCAATCATATAGTAAGCAACATTTATCCTCAATCCTAAACTAATAACCCACAATAATCCTAATACTGGTAAGATCCCACCAATTATGATCACTTGTAAGGTCTTGCTAGGATTGTCATTACTTACAGGCAATGAATTAAATCCATAAAACGTAATAACAAAATAATACCCTGCTGATATGAAATATAAACTGTTCCCCAATAATAATGAAAGGAATGAATTCTTAATGGTGATAAGGGGTAATAATATGAACTGCAATAAATATAAAAGACACCAAATTATTAAGAAAGAATTACAATGAATATCAAAGCAAAACCCCCATTCAATGTAGTTGACATTATATCTATCAACACCCCAAGATTTATTGAAGATTCTATTGGTTATCAACCACGATATTGTTGATATGATGACTCCTGTTAAGTAAAAATCAATAAACACCATATAAAGGATCAATTTCAAAATATCTAGGATACCAGGTGAATATGCTATCCCCCAAGCAATAGCACTGACACTTAAAAATGTTGTCAATAATATTAGGAATGAAGGATCGTCCCTAGTATAACTAGTCTTATTGGATTGATATTGTTTATAATAATATTGGGATCTATACATCTTCCTAGGATTGATTATAAGATGAAATATCTCCCACATGGCTGTTTCAAAATCCAAAGTCGTTGGTTTTATTATCCTTTTAAACATTTTTTTAAAATTCTGTATTGATGATTTACTCCATATATTGGGAGACGGTGTGAAGGCTCCTCTCGGAACATATGATCCAGAACCATTGGATAGTCCTGATATTGATCCTGTTCTAGATCCCGATCCTAATCCTGACATTGATCCTGGTTGATTTATGGTAGGCAATAAATCCTGTGTAGTATATGGTAAGTTGGACCTTTTACTCATAAAGTTCGCGATACTGTAATCTGGCATTTAGGTGTCATTGACTGAAGCCGCCATGGGAGTTAGAGTCACAATGTTTTAATAATTTTGGTTTTGTGTATTTATATACAAATTAGAATTCGTTGTTGAGTTGGACTTTACCAGCAAGATCAGCAAAACTGGTGGTTTGTGTAACATCGAACGATGATTTATTGGAAAGGTTGTAATTATATCTTGCACTGGTATAAGTAGGAGTATTCCCTGGGGTGAATTCTGGAGTCATGCCAGGTGTTAATCCTGGGGTATATCCTGGTGTTGTCATATTTGATGAAATATGACTTTTTGGTGTACAAGGAGTAAATGGAGTATTAGAAGTGTCAGTATTGAAATTAATGGTTTCCATTTCTTGATTCCACATAATTCTTAAATATTCATCAATATCTTCTTTAAATTCTCCTTCTGCACCGTTAGGGATATTTAGCTGCTTCCCCACAAATTTCATTCTATTTATGAAACCCAAAACTCCAATATTAGACTTCAAATAATCGTTAGAAGCTTCGCCAGTTGAGGTACCTTCAAATAAGTACTCTTGGAACCTGGGAGAACTTGAAAACCTTAATCTTATTAAGTTATACTGTTGCATTAATGTCTCATGCTGAATCCGTGAACCATAATTGTTTAGGGTCAAGTTAAAATAACTTTTGGGAGGTTCTTCATGCAAGTCTTTATAGTCTATAATCTTCTTTTGAATCCTTGAGGTTGAATCGTAACGGTTATTAAATTTCTTAATGAAATTACTTTGAAATTCATTTATTTCATCGATGTTTAAATCCATAGTTTCTGGGTTATTTTCAGGTACTTCAACTTGAATATTATCATCATCAAGGTCAGGATTTATCATATCATCGTCACTATCCAGTTCACTTTGATATTTCAGTACAGATTCTTTATTTGCCAAAATCTTACTAATTTTATTATAAATTTTATTACCAAATTGAGTTGGTGTAAATTTATTAGAAGTCTCTTGTGGAGTATTGTCAACAACCACTGGTTCAGGCACATGCGGGATATTTTTAGGCTGCAACCCTTTAAATGAGTTATCAGTATTGTATGAATGATATGACAGTGTCACGTAATTATTAGTGGGCCTTTTGGTATCATATTGATCTTGAATAACTGTTAAAGGTGAAATACCATGATCAAATTTCTCCTTGTCTTTCTCCTTATCATTTGATAAGTATTGAATTGAATTCCATCGTTTGATTGCCGGTCGTTCATTGATCATCGGTATATTTTTGTTCTTGTCACTACGATGAATGTCTTTGGTATCCAGTACATTGGTTTGAAGATTATGAATAGCAGCTTGAAGTAGATCATTTGATGAATGTTTAAAGATACCACTAACTCTTGATAATGATCTATGTCCTCGAGGAGTTATCAGAGTTTCTGGCTTAACGTTCATAGTATTGAATGTCTCATCTCTAATTCTTAAATCACTTCGGGTCCTTTCCCTTCCATACCTTTCCTTTTCATTCATTATATCATTAAAAGTGATTTAACCTTAGTTCCAATCATCGTCGCAGAATAGTACTGATAAGAGATTGGTTTAAACACGACAAAATATCTTATCAAAACGGGTGTGAAAGAACCAAATCTAGATCTAGACATTACCCAAAATAAATACATTAACCTATTAAATATATACAGTTAACTAATAATGTCTGATGTTAGCAAAGTCCCAATTAGGAAGGTAACAATTGGAACTTTAAATTGCCTTCTTTGATCCCACTACTTGCACTATCTATTAATGCCTTTTGACGTTTAACCAATAAGCTACTTAAATGAATGATCGTCGATTTATTTTTCATGATTAATTCTGTACTCTTATCCTTATTCTTTTTGTGATTGATTTCTTCGAATATCTTCGATAATTCTTCAACAGTTTCACTAACAAATCCTTGGTTTTGTTCAAAAACTTCAGCAAAATTGGTTTGTTCTAAATAATACATAAAACAATAACTCCATTTAAGAGTCTTACGACCTTTCACAAGAGCTTTATGGGCTGTTTTGAAAAATTCTATATCAATCCATGATAAGTTGGTTTCATGATTTTGCAGTTTTTCTTTCATAAAGATGTTCATTTTTTCTTCAACCGTCGATAAAGTTTTCAAATCACCTTTCATGGAAGATTCATGAACTGAAAATCTTTTATAGTAATGCAAATATCTCTGTAAGAAATGACGTTTCTCTTTTTGATTCAACCTAATTTCTTCCTTAAGTTCAGGATTAAATTTATCACATGAATAATATCTAGATCCATGAAGGCTCCATTCTCTAAAGCATATCCAACAAAATTCATGCTTACAAGTTGAACATGTCATATGATTACAACCTCCATTTTTTTCGATTGTAGCTTGACAATTGGGACAACTGTGAGTATTAGCTTCAATCCAATGAGCGGTTTCAGAATCATCTTCACATTTCTTGATCCATGCCTTAACTATATAACATGGGCATGGTAAATGATTTTCATATTGACAACTATAACAGAATTCATGGTCATTGGGGCATGGTACTATTGGAACCAATGTGATATCTAATTTTTCATCACTATCGATCTTGATCGGTCTATCTTTACTTAATCCTTCCAAATCATCAATTGTATTCTCAGGTCCATAGTTAATACCATGGTCGTCTATCAATTCTATCAAGGTATCACAATCTGGTGCAGGACACCATTTAAATTTCGATTTACGAGAATCTACGTATAATTTGACCGATGACTTGAGTAAAATATTAGACTCAAGCCGCCTGGCCGTTTTGATGGTATCGTCTGGTGGAGGTACAACTATCTCATATAATCGTTCAACCATTTCATGAGGTACAGTAAGATTACAGCCTGTTTCCATACACTTAATAAGCTTACCACCAATTACTTCATTCTTAACGTAATTCCCGTAACACGTGCAACAATATTCATGTCCACAACTAAGGTGAAAGGTTTCAGTACTTTCATAATCTTCACAACAAATGAAACACAGATAATTTTGCCTCAATTGGAGCTTATTATTAGGGTTTCTTACTAAGCCACAAACATCTAATAATTTCTGATTATTGTCATAATAATTGTTAATAACGTTATCAACTTGCCATTTGTAATATTGGTACATTATCAAAAGATCATCTATGGAACATTGGGGCAATTGCAGTTCTTTTAATTTGAATACAGGTTCTAAAAAGTCTTGCCTTATAAATGCTTCTAAAGTCCATTGTTTGAAATCTCCAAACTTAGTATTCAACCGGCTAGGGGCTTGGACTGATTCAGGTGGTTCTTCACCATCATCAAACAGAATTTCAGATCCACTATCATACTCGAAACTCATGTCATCATCATCATCATTAGGATCATACATGATTAATTAGTATGCTGCGAAATGCACGTACTTCAGATACTGCGAGATGCGCTACTTAGCATAAAAAATCATTTTAGGCATATATACAGTATTATAAAAACCACCAACCTTAAAGCCTGGGCCATCCAAATTTACGTTCAACGTCATGAATTTCCTCCATAGGAACAAGAAGATCGGAAGTGTTTAAGAATTCAAACATGTGCAATTCAGCTGATATCAAGTTGGATATCAATTCTATTCTCCGAGGATTTTTGCTCTTCTGTTTAAGCTTTTCTAACATTCTGGTATCTGGATATTTACTTTGTCTCTCCTTAACGAGTTCTTTCAAAACTCTTTCAATTTCATCCTTACAAGAATAATAATAATTATCCACTAGCAACACTCTTTCAATATTTCTTTTCAACTTATAACGCCTGACTTTTACAAGTCTTCTCACAAATAAATCAAATGGAATTAATAACAAATTAACTATTAAAACTCCATGATAAGTTATTGATTTATCCAGTAAAATTTTAAAAGATGTTCGCCAATCAGACTGGTAATCTTCCCTGAGACTATATGAGAGCTCAGACTTCCGATTGATATCATACTTGGGTTTTTCAACGATTTTTCTTCTACGTTTAGGCCAAGCTCGGTCATACCACTCTAACGTATTTCTTTGATCATCACATTCTAGTTCGAACCGTTTTAAATGATGCCTATGGATAACTTTGCAAATTCTCTTGAAGTTCTCCTTCAACCATTTTAACTTGTAATCAATCCTTTGAGAGTCTCTGGCGGTACCTGACTTCTTAAGCTTTTTGATGAAACTATTCAAATACGTTCCCATTTGTATTGTGTCATTAATCAGTTCGTATTTATCATTTACAAAACCGTAGTTATGTAAAAGGAAAGGATTGGATAGTTCGTTACCATAGGTGTTAAACAATTCATATCCATATTCTTCCAGTGGAGACCCGACAGAAACTATATCAACACATGCACTATAATTTTTTAGCTCTTCATTCAAACCAGGATTTTTATGATTTACCAACTGTAATTCTGCAGGTTCATCTTCTTCAGAATCTGAAAGCTCTAGCGGAATTTCTATGATTTCACCTGTAGTGAGTTGAATCTTTTCTACATTAGAGTGTTCTCCATCATTATCTGACCCATTCTGTTCAACTTCTTCTATATCTTCTCTTTCATTCATTGATTCAACTTCTTCAGACCTTGAATTGTCCGAATCACCGCCTTCATCTTCCTTTTCATTTTCACTGTCGTCCTCTATACTTTCACCGTATTCATCATAATCTCTAGATGAGTCAGAAAAATCAACTTCCGAATTACTTTCAGACTCATCAAGTCTTGGATACATAACTTTAGTGGTATATATTTCATCCCCACCCAGGTCAAACTCAGAGCACCATTCGTCTTCTTCTCCTTGAAGATCAGAATCACTCGAAGATGTGTTCCATTCTTGATCTTCATTTGACTCTGGATCACTTACTAGTTCTTCTAAGGAAACGGCTTCAGCTGTCTCCTCTTCCTCTTCCACTTCCTCATTCACATCTTCTTCCACTTCCTCCTCATCCTCTTCATGCAGTTCATCATCACTTTCAATGTCATGGTCACAATTAACTTCCCCACAGAGTCCACACACCGAGGCATCACAAACAAAGTGTACAGTTTCTCTTATTTCCAACAATTGATACGTATCATCAAATCTAGGTGATAGATGGTTAAATAGATCAGCACCCGGTACTAAAGCAGGACCATGAAATTCATCTACATCAAAGAATCTTGAAAGAACAGTTTGAACACAACGCCCAAATGATTTTAGTTTTTCACCACCAATTGCAAAAATGTCAACATCAGAATGATCGGGAAGGTCTATATCAAAAATCTCAGGAACTTTGATAAGGTCTTTATTGGCACGAAAGAAATGGATGCATTGTTGAAAGAATGAAACCAAATCGTTGGGTTTTAACATTCCAAGAACACTACATTCAGTTGCAGACAACAATTGTTTTTCTTGTTTAGTCCATAGACTGATAGGGAGGTCAATACCTGTTACAGATGGATGAATTGATTTCAAATACTCGTACCAAGGGGATTGTGATCCTAGACTATCTTCATAAATATAAACAAGGATTAAACTGAAGACACCATCGGTTAATTCCAGGTCTGGATTTTGTTCTTCATAGTCCACTAGAAGGGGATATATGGATGAATTCTTATTTGAAAGAATATTCGATTTAGGCACTCTTAACAAAACAGTTTCAGGTTCAATTGATGTCTTTTCTTTGTGTTTGGCAAATACCCCAAGACCACCAATTTTTGAAGGTTTGACACTCAAGAGATCAGACCTCCAAAACGCATTATGATCTAGCCATTTGAAATATGTATCAATAGTTTGGGTAGTCATTGTCTGCGATTTAAGATGTGTATCAGGTATAGATATCAATCGATCTTTTTTCAAGCCAGAGTTACCCGGCCACAAAATCATGGGTATAAATATTTGGCACATCGCATTAAAATTTTTCCTTAATCATCAGTAGTGGTTATTCTATCTCTTGATATTATAATCATGGCATACTTTATGTATGTTACGTAGAGACCTTAATGATCATCAGACTATGCCACATTAGTGATGTATGACATGGTGATTATGTTCAGCTAAGTGTTTTTTGACCTTTTTAACAGCTTGGTTACAATCAACACTTCGTTTCCGGTCTTTTAGATTTAATGCACTAATGAACCTTAAGTTTTAATAATTAGTTATTAAATAATATCATTGTGCTACATTTGTTCATTTGCCACCAATTTTGTTTCTTCGTCTTTGTTTCTCGTTAGTTCGCCACTGTGTAAGACTATAAGCCGCTTGCTCTCTGTTTAGGATTCACCACCGCACCCGCACTTAATCATTGAAAATTTTTTACCAGTCATCACTATACAATGGCCCATAGATTAATCGCTAATGTGATATTGACAGGTGCTTCAGTGTTTGGACGTGCTTTTACGGAAGCTTACAGACAAGCAGCAAAGGCCAGTGCCAGTTCTGCTGCAGCATCTGTTAATAAATCTCAATCCATTGGTGGTATACCCGTTGATGAAGCATTAAAGATTTTAGGATTAGAAAAGAAAGAGCTTGATTCCAAAAAAGTCGAAGAAAAGTATAATTATCTATTTGATGTTAACTCCAAAGAAAAAGGTAGTTCGTTCTACTTGCAATCAAAAGTTTATTATGCTATGGACACCTTAACTAAAGAACTAGAATATGCACAGAAATTGAGGGACAAGACAGAACAGAGTAAAACTGAAGGTAAATCACAAGAAGATTCCAACAAGCAATAGCATGATTCATGATAGAATGTAAATAGTTTAAATCTAATGTAAAATTCATTCCAGAAAAGATCCCTTGTTTTTTTGCCCAGATTTGTATACGATGCTAACAATTAAATAGTGTGACCTTATATGAGCTATCCCCATCAAGATGAATCTTTAAGGATATGACAATGAAGGTTTCAGTTGTTTAAGTTCATAGCTTATGAGTCCCTGACAACTCTGTTAACAAATTCTCTGAGTATTCCCTAACTCTGTCCCTTTATAGTTACTCGTATACATAGTGCTAAACGATCGTAAGTGCGAAATAAATTCTTTCGTGTTTTTATCTTTTAACTAAAGAAAATAATGACAGATAAGAGACCGCTTCAGAATGAAGACCAACTACTTCAAGACGCTTCTACGTTATTGATGTTTGCAAATGTGGCAGCTAAACAACAACAGGAAAAGAAAACATCACCATCCCCTCCACCAATAATACAAAAACAACCCCCAGTGTTAAGTCAACTGGGAAGTCCTCCTAATATGGCATCACCAACAGTTTCACAATCTCCTCCACAGTTAAGTGGAATACCACAGTCAGCATATCAAAATCAGCTTGGTAATAATGGTGTTACTCAAAATCCATCACATTCACCACATGTTCAATTTCATCAACTACCTCAACAATCACAACATCACCAGGGCCCTTCAATATCAAACATAACCAACCCAGACCCTCAAATAATCTCAAGTTCAGCACCAGTATCAACTCACAATTCGAATCATTCGTCAATATCTGATTCTAATAATCCATATCCTAGACCAAATTTGACCTCACATAGAAGGACAAGTTCACTAGGTAATGCCACACCTCAATCCCCTACAGCCTTTGAAAGAGGAATAGATAATGAAACAGGCAGAAGGAATGACAATAATGCAAAGTTTGCAGCTGCAGCATTAGCACAAGCAGCAGATTATCCTCTACCTCTACTTAAAAGAGAAGATCAATCTAAAGAGGTAGGCACCTTAGGTGAAGCATTTGAACTCAAGGAAATCAAGAAAGAAAGACCGGAAGACGACAAGAACAAAGTCAAAGATAACAAGAAAAAACGTGATGAACCAAAACATGTTGATGGCAATTTACCAGTCAAAAGATTAGTAAGAGATACAACATTTGTGGCCCCACCACTTGAAGAATACCTGGTTGATCCAGATGCAGGTATCATAGGATGTATTTGTAACATAGATGATGATGATGGGCTCACGGTACAATGTGATAAATGTTATCGTTGGCAACATTGCAAATGTATGGGTTTTGATACTGATGAAGATGTCCCAGATAAATACACTTGTTATTATTGTGATGAAGCTAAATGGGGAATCTTTGATCCAAGTGCTTGTAGATCGAATACTTTGAATCGTCTTGATGGTGATGACACGGCCGATGTTGCTGCTGAAGAAAAGACTAAGAAAAGAAAAGTTAATGTTAATGACAAAAAGAGAAGGAGAGCTGATAATGTTAGTGGTACTACGACTCCAAATGCTGATAAGAACAAACGTAAGCAATTAAGAGATGATTTTGATAACGCTTTAAACGATATAAACCCTACTGTTGATAATAAGGATAACGAATTATTAGAGGACGGTATATCAGCTGAAAGTTATCAAGCCACGTATTATAAGTTAAGGCAAAATGATTATAGGAATCACGAGTTACAAAGAGAGTTTGAGAGATTAGGACAAGAGTTTCACAAAGTCTATAGTGGAGCTGAAGATAAAGGTGATATTCTGGTAATAAGTTGGAAAGACTTTAAAGCTATACCTAGGATGTTTATTGTTTTACCAAATCATGAAAAGGCCTTGGAACATAGGGAACCAAAGGAACCAAAGGAACCAAAGGAACAAAAGGACCCACAGGAACAAAAGGAACCACAGGAACAAAAAGAGCCAAAAGTGCCAAAAGATCAAGAAAAGAAAAGAAAAATTGCCCAAATATCAGTCCAAGTTAAACCTTATTCAGATACACAAAAGCAGAAGTTTAATGGTATATCGAAACTATCATTATTCATACAAAATAATGAACCTGAAAAAGAAGTTGTTATACCCAAAGGTACACCAATTCTCGAATATTTCGGAGTTCTTGATTTCTTTGAAACTTATAGGGACAATAAATTAAACCAATATAATATCTGGGGAACTACGAAACCAAAGGTTTTAAAGACAAAATTGAACTTACTTAAAGAACAAATCGATGTCGTTGTAGATTCCAGATTCGTTGGGAATGAAACAAGGTTTATTAGAAAATCATGTCCTAAGTCAACTAATGTAGAGATCAAGAAGTATTATATACCAGAAAAATCCTCATTCAGATTCCTAGTTGTGACATCAAAGGATATTGCCCTCAATAATGATATGAATGAAGAAGAGTTGAGATTGCCATGGGAATGGGATCTTCAACATCCTATACTCAAATTTGATGAAGATGAGAACTTTAAGGTTGATCAATTACCTGACTCAGAGAAGAAGCTATTAATCAGCACTATTGATTCTATACTTTATTTCACAGAATGTGGATGTAACACAACCTCCAATACGCCGCAATATTTGAAGAACTGTTCAGTATTCAAGATTAAGAAAGCCATCACCTACTTGTTACGTGCTACTAGGAAAATATCTGGTATTACCAACCTTAATGCTAGTAAGCCAAAGGAACTTGTGGCCGGTGAACCAAAAGAATACATATCATGGGAGAATAGATTAGAGTCAAGAAATAAACTTATTGAGACCAAATTGTTCATACCAAAAGACGTTGATATTGAAGAAGAAGGTGTCAACTTCACCAGAGTGTTATCAAGTAAGAATAAAGTATTTGACGATAAGTTGAATGATTTCAAATCCAAAACAGCATCAGTACAAGAAACTGAAGAATTTGATGATGAAGAGTTTCCTATTACAGAAGAATTGAAACTGAAGATTCAAAAGTCCATTGAAAGAGAAATCAAAGTTACACCTGAGATTCAGAAATCGATTTCAGAGATCAAGTTGAAATTATCAGAATCTTCAACTAATTTGAATAAACCCGATCTCAAGAATTTAGAGAAGTTGCAGATCATTGATTCTGAAATCATTGAACGTAAACCTGAAATAGTTGATAAGAAAATCGAAGAGGTTAAGAAACCTGAAGTTAAGAAGAAATTATCGTTTGCTGACTATAAGAAGAAGAGACAGTAGACTTATAGATGATACTATGTAATATACAAATTAATTAAAATCCTTTTGTGAAATTCCAGCCTTATCACAAAGTTCAAAGAATAACGAATGTTTGTTATCAAAAAGGTTCTTAGGGCTATCGAACTCTCTAACTTGTCCATCATCCATAACCAACACTTTGTCATAACTTAAGATAGTAGTCAATCTATGAGCTATACAAAGAATTGTGGATTCAAAGTGCTTTAATGTTGATTGAATGAATGCATCTGTCTTATAATCAACGCTTGACGTTGCTTCATCAAGAACAAGGATTTTAGTATTTCTTATTAGGGCTCTAACAAATGCTATCAATTGTTTTTCACCTAAAGAAAAGTTGTTCCCATCATCTTCAACTTTAGCATTCAAATGAAACTTGCCAGGTTTTGAAGGTGATTCAATCAAGCCTGATCTTTGTAATGCAGTCCATAATTCATCATCACTACTCTGGTTGAATGGATCAATGTTCCTTCTGATTGTTCCCTTGAAAAGAACTGACTCTTGAGGGATGATTGATAACTTAGAACGTAATTCTGATAATCCTATAGTACTTATGTCCAAGCCATCAATAGAAATAGTACCAAAACTTAACTCAACCAACCTATATAAAACAGCAGTTAATGATGTTTTACCAGCACCTGTTCTTCCAACAATTCCAACTCTTTCACCGGGTTTAATATGAATATTTATACGGTTAAGAGTTAATGGCAACCCTTCTCTGTATCTCATTGAAACATTTTCAAATTTGATCTCTCCATGACTTGGCCATTGTCCTACCGTGATTGGATTATGATTGACAGGCTCTTGAGGAATTTCAAATGCAAACTCATGCATTCTTTCAACTGAGTTCATTTCATTCTCTAGATTGGTATAACTTTGAACAATAAGTACTAGCATATTTGGCATCCCCATAGTATAAGAAACA
Source organism: Yamadazyma cerambycidarum (assembly GCA_030574835.1). Taxonomy (NCBI): domain Eukaryota; kingdom Fungi; phylum Ascomycota; class Pichiomycetes; order Serinales; family Debaryomycetaceae; genus Yamadazyma; species Yamadazyma cerambycidarum. The sequence continues at coordinate 171,948 of JAJMFR010000016.1, forward strand.
AGTAAACCTACTGAGGAAGCATTCAAATCAAAGACTCTAAACACACAAAGAAGACTTATAACCAACGAGAATATGAACAGCACAATATTTAATTGAGTTCCTAGCCATCTTTGTACACCATTAACCAAGAAATTAGCTCTATTCATTTCATTCAAACAATCATCGTTCTTTTTAATGAATCTTTGTTCATCACCAAATGCTTTAATAACATCCATACCTGTTAATGACTCGTTGAAATTGTTGTAGACAAAAGACCTTTCTAAAGCTTCAAGTCTCTTTATCTCACGTGATGACGCTTGATAAAAACTACCAGCAAATAAGAACACCAATCCCATTACTGGCAAAGCAAGGGCAAACCAGGGTACATAGATAATACACAAAATGAAAACCCCGATAATGTTAGCAATTGAAAATGAAAATAATCGGACTTGTTCGATGATTTCATTATCTAGAGCATCAGTGTCTTTAGTGAACCTATTAAGAATTCTACCAATAGGCGTAACGTCCAAGTAAGACATTGGTGCCCCTAATAATTGAGTAACAGCTTTAACATTCAAAGCTCTGGAAGCATGATTGGTTAAATGGATATAACCACCAAATTGAAGAATTGTAAATCCTAATGATAACACTGTAAACATGACGTACACACCAATGTATTTGGCCGACAGGATATCGAATTTTTGTGATGTCCAGAAAGATAACCAAACGTTGGTGAATAACGTGGCAAATGTACTTAAACAGATCAATAGTAGGATGATGCAACAGAAAATTGGAACTGGGAGCGGTGTTGATCCAAGTTCGAGGTATTTATAATAAATCCTGAATGGTATAGAATTAACAGCTTTGTGTTCATCATCGATTAACTTCCCATCCTCAGTTTGTTTTGCAATCTTTTCTTCAGTTTCCTTTTGTGTTTCTTCCTCTTGTGTTTCATCTTTTTGTGGCTCATCAACAATTTGTGATTGCCCGTCTAAAGCATTGATATCAACATTAGCATGACTCATTAAATCTTTAAACTCTTCATTAACCATAACTTCCTTCAAGGTCCCCATTTTTACTTTACCATTGCTTACGAAGATAACCTTATCAGCTTTTGCCAATACCCATAATTGGTGAGTAGCTAAAATTCTGGTTTTTGTACCACAAATACCCATGATAGCTTGATCCATAATATGTTTACCAACTTTAGCATCAACTGCACTTAAAATGTCATCCATGAGTAAAATATCAGTATCACAGTAAATGGCTCTAGCTAAACTAATACGTGACTTTTGACCACCTGAAAGAGTTATACCCCTTTCTCCAACTTCTGTATTATCACCACCTGGCAATGAGTTGAAATCTGCTAGCAAGTTACAAGCTCTAACGGTTCTATTATACTTCTCGGAATCAAAAGGTTTTCCAAAGATAATGTTCTCTTTGACAGTTGCATTTTGGACCCATGGTTGTCCACAAAGTAAGGAGGATCCTGAAACATTCACATGACCTGACAATTTAGGCATGAACCCTGAAAGAGCATTAAGAATCGACGATTTCCCTGATCCAATTGAACCAGTTATTACCACAAATTCTCCTTTCCTTATTTTCAAATTCAACTCCATTTTGAAGATGTCTACTATAGGAGGTTCTTGACTAGTAGACTTATCTAAGACTAATTCGTTCTCCGTATTAATATCCGAGTCTTTGTCTGTATCCTTGTCAGATTTCTTTTCCTTTTTAAGCTCGTCCTCAGTGTCCTCTTTTTGTTGTCTATGAGTCCATTCAAAAACACCATCAACATCTAAAGCATCGTCTGACCCTTCAATGAATTGCACATTATCTTTAATATCGATTTCACTGCTACTTAAGAACTCATTGACTCTTTTCAATGATATAATTCCATCTGCAACTGATCCAACTGCTAATGGAACATTGGTGATGAAATATCCTAATAATCCAAATAATGATACTGATGAGAATATCTTGGCAGGATCCCTAGTACCACCAATACCATAAAGAACAAGAAATGCAGCCATTGATGAAATACCTGCAATAGAAATTGCAACAGCTATAAGAAAGTTCCTGGAGTATTGTAACTTATAAAGACGTTTGGTCTCTTGATACCTTGATTTTCTAATATTCTCTGCATATGGTTCTTCCCAATTATATAACTTTATGATACGTAAATGGTTAACAATTTCCTTAACAAATCCAACTCTTTCATCAGTGAATTTCAATGAAGACGTCCTGAGTTTAATCAGGAATTTTGTAAAGAAGAACATCAATACACTGAATGCAACAATTACAGCAATACCTACCCCAGTTGGGGCTCCTATGTTGATAGCTAATACAATAATGGCAGCCACCAATGAAGGAATGATTGTTAAAATAAAAGGAGCCATATGGAAAGCAAAATCAATCTTGGCTAAATCGGTACTAATGAATGTAGTCAATTTACTGACACTGAATTCATTATCAGCTTTATTGATATTGAAAGCTTTGGTTATAAGGAACTTGGTCAATACACTTTTAACTTGAGACCCTGTACGTATAGCATAATATAAGTATTGCATACCAAGGAAGTAACAAATAGTGATAGTTAAACTTGAACCAAAAGCATAACCAACACCTTTACCTACGCCTAGTTCAATGCCATTGGCTTTGTACCCAACATAAGCAATAAGTTTTCTTGTAACCAAAGGGATTAAAGCATTACCTATATCACAAAGTGCAATACCAATAATGGCCCAACCATATTGATACTTGAAAGTTTCAACTAATGACATCATAAGTACCTTATAATCCTTAGAATTCTTCGATCTCCGATTATAAATATTTTGGAACGTTTCATAGTAAGCTTCAACTTTTAAATCGTCATCCAATGTGAATAAATCATCCATATTTAGCGTCTTGTAGTACCCAATTCTTAGCACCGGATATACCCAGGTGAAAAAACCTTTAGCCAACACATTACCATGTTCAAGCTTGCCAACAATGAATTTTGGCTTGGGGAAGAACACTGAAAAGAGCCTCCGTTGAACTGTTGATTGAACCTCAATATCTTCCATTTGATGACCTGTTGCTAATTAGATCTTTAGCCATGGATTAGTGAAAAGAATCTTCGATGAAATGCGCTCACCGGTTTAGGCACCATTTACGATGGTAATCTATTCCATCTATGATTCGTCGCATTATGACTTCGGGGTATAGCTAGGCTTAGCGGATGACTATTAGTTGAATGGCTACTAATTCCGTTGAAACTATAGTAAAATTGCTTGGCATATACTTGGCCCTAAATAGAACAATAAATCCTAAATTGGTATGGTCCAGTACACCTATATATAAGATCGGTAAATACACGATACAAAGTACAATTCCATCAAAAAATTTCTTGTTCGCTTGGTCCATATCTATTCCATCTGGTGTACGGGCGTGAAATTTTCTTTTGATCTGGTGTACGGGTGCAAAAATTCAAAAAAAAAAGAAAAAGATTTGAATGAAATCAATTAACTTCGACAAAATCAATTAGCTTCTATAAAATTCTTTACATTCAAAGTTCCCATGCAAAACATAATAAATCAATGTGTCAACCAGAAAATAAAATCAACACAAGTAACTTATTGTACATATATGTACTGATACTTAAAATCGGGCTTGAATGAAAATAACTCAATTAGCTAGTTACCCTGATGTCAACAATATCTGAGTTTGCATTAATCGACGAACATGTAAAATAATAGAATCTGTAGTAAAACTTTAATTATAAGCATAAGCAACCATAAAATTGACGTCTAGAGGGACTTGGTGATGTCATGAACCTATAATAGAATTGCTAAACGGCAATTGAACCCCCTCTATTGCTTAACTTTTCTAAATAAGGTAGATTAATTTGCTTATGCCTTTGGTCCTTACCCCAATAGATCAACCCCTGGTCCTCAATAATTGAAATGCCTTTCAAACCTTGGTTATCTAGGTTGGTTGCCATGTTATAGGTGTTAAATATTTTAAGACATTCCTCGATATTCGTTTACAATTCCTTCCCCACAAATTTAACCATTTTGCAATCTATGAGGATTCAGAAGTCTAGACTCTCGATGTTAAAGTTTCCCGTGATGCTATTGTCATACGGTTAGAGGTTTTGGAACATTTCAAATTGCCATTGTTGGGTATACGGGAGTAAGCCTACGGTGTTAATCAATATGCACATGCCAAAGGTCTCAAGTTTCATTCCACAATGATGGAACATGGTCTGGTAAGCTTGTGTTTCTTGAACCTAAACTGTAAAAAACACCCAGAAATATAAGCGACATTTAAGAATTTCATTGGTTGCGAGCATGGCACGAAATTGCTTGAAGCTTTAAACTGGCAGGGCGCCAAATCGCGTTTGTATAAATTGAATCGCCTTTAAAAACAAAGGAAATGATCAAACCCTAGGTATACGAACATTTCTTTGCACCAATCTTTGGAACATATAATACATGACCCAACATAGTTGCCTTAGTTATGATAAGCGGGTAGCCTGGAACTGTTTGATTTATTTAGCTGTGAAATCTGAATCTTGTAAAAGTATCTATAATAATAATAGTGTAATCGAAGATCAGATGGAAATACTCATGCCTAATTTAAATTCAACATATCTATTCTGTAACCGTAAACACCAATATTTTTTGCATTGATAAATTAAAAAAAAAAAAAAAATAAAAGTGTGTTGGGTGTGGAAGAAAAAAAGTCCAAAGGAGATTGGATCGTACGATTTTACTATTAACAAAGGGTCAAATTAACAAGAAGAATTTACAAGTTTACGATTGACGTTGCCAATTCTGGTAATATATACTGGTATATAATAAATTCGCTACGAATATTTCTTTTTTCTTGTTTTATATTCCATAAGATCTTACTTATGCCAACGTGATAACCAGCATAAGCATGTAAGTTTCAAAATTAGTATTCTTCATGTTTTATCATGCACATTTGTTGGGACCACCAAATAAATGACTGCAGTCCAATTAAACATATATTGTATTGATAAACCTATTGTTCAAAAAGTCTCCAACTCTATTATTCGAAAATTTCATTATTGACGTCGTATATAATTCGTGAATTAATAATTTTTTCTAGACTACTTGTTTAGGAATTAAGGGTGAATGCCGTCAGCTGGTTCGGTATTCCATTGTTTTTATCCCCCTATTTGTATAGGGTTGAGGGATCTGGTATGAGATTTTTCTCTATTTGCACTACTTAACAAGTCATAGTTTACGAAACCTCGATAAGATCTTTACAGATATTTAACCAACATAATCGGGAGAGAGGCTCTTGGTACAACTAAATTGGTTAGTAACTATTATTGAGGATATGAAAGTCATTGATATTTGATGTGGAGTAACAAATAGCCTAAACACCCCCTCCCCCCGCTTCAACTCTATTGTAAGGCCAGCATGGATATCTGCTACTGGCCGTATTTATTGGTAATATTTGTAATTGAATTATTCGCATCTATGCACCCGTTACATCCACCTGTTCCATTTACAATCTGTTATTGTATGAGATCGTAATCACAAATCATAAATCGTCTATTATACATATCCTATACATCTAAAATCTTATAAGCCAAATTATCTGATCTTATAAGCTAATTCACTGGTGTTGAAAGTCATAATTCAAAAATACTTCGATATCGTTATTCTTCAAGGTTTCAACTGCCTTTTCAGTTATTTTCTTTTCCTTTTCTAATTCATTCAATAAGTCATCATTCAAGTTGAAATTATAAGGATTTGTGTTAAACAAATACTTTATAATTTTTTGGATTTCTTCGACTTTGAAATCTTTATTAGTAGCTTTATTAAGTTCATCACAAATGAATCTCCATTTTTCTAATTCATATTTATCCAATAAAGTTTTGAGTAAATTGGTGTAATCATTATTCCAACTCGATGAGTTGTTATTACCTTGTTGGCCAATAATTACTTGATATCTATTTCTGGCAGCTAAATAACTTCCAACTTTAGTAATTTCAGCGATTTCAACCCAATTTTTACCTTCATGTTTTAATTTAACAATTAAATCATCTTGAACTTTAGTAAACTTAGATTTCCTTTTAGAAAGTCTTTGATTTAAATGTTGATAAATATTTGGACGGTTTGGAATTTTACTTAATGGAGGTATTGGTAAGTTTTGTCCGATTTTTTCAACGAAAACATTTGGTGGGTAACTAATTGATGGAATATATTGTTGAGTTATTGAATGAATTTGATATCCTTGGTCTTTATTACTGACATTACCACTGACATTAATATTAACATTCAAGTTAGCTTGGTTAGTCAATCCATTGTTTAAGTTGTTGATAGCGTTGGAAATTCCATTAGCAGCGGCTGTGGTATTATAATGATGAGGAATTTGAACTTGTGGTTCGTTATTCGACTGGTATTGACTTGGTTGTGAGTAGTAATTATAATCAATTGGATACATAAAGTTTAATGGCTGGCTAATTGGTTGATTAATTGATGGTAAGTAAGGTAATACAGGAGGATCCATATTCATTGTTATTTGTCTAACTACTGACGATGTGACTATCACAAACTTTGATGATAAAAGTTGTCAAGATTCGAAAAGAAAAAAAAATAGGAAAATTAATTAAATTTTATAATTCTTTTTTACGAGTTTACCTGAAATATTTTTTTATAAATAAAATTCAACTTTCGTAAAAAAAAAAATAATCAAAAAAAAAATCCAATAATTTTTTGTTGAAAATGCCTGAGACATTTTTCCTGGGTCAGTTTTTTTCTACATTTTGAGCTAACTTGCAAAATTTATTATTCTCTTATGATGCCTGCGACTTTATTTGTACACATAACCAGAACGCCCTACTTCTCCATTACCTTCTAGACCCAGACTATCCCACAACAAGTTATGTGCTTGCTGATGGTAATTTCAGATCTTCGATTATACATAGACAATGATGGTTGGCATTGAAAGGCGTTCTATCATCTCTCGGGTCATCTACCTGGCCATAGTTCCAGCCACCGTGGAACATGACAGGGAATTGGCTTCCTGTAGTTTAGGTAAGAGTCCTCAAAATGGAAATAATTCACAATTGAGTTTATTTATCCATATGATTTATTTTTCTTCTAGACGTCTTGAAATTGACCTGAATCCAGATAAACATTGAATCTCGATAATAGGCCGATCATCTGTAGTATAGGAAAATATCATCCGGTTAATCATTTTGATGCTTTTCATGCCGATCCTATGAACATAGCGCACTGTTCAGGATGGTTGATTATGGTATGACTGAGGTGGAGTTGGTGGGAAACCATTGGGGTCATGAGAGAACATGGCAACAGCAATTCACAGACAGATTGTACGCTGGAGTTGAACAATGAAGAGCAGTACAGAGAATTAATGTCCATTACTTTCATGAGGTATAATTAATGAGGCATTCTTAATGAAGACTTAACTCTTGTCACTGTATTCAATGGACCTGAGTCGAGAGCAGTCTATTTAACTAGCTCTTATGTTTATATCAACATCTTCATCAGCAATCAATGGATATTATGGTACTTGCTGGTATTTGGGAATAACGGATATTAGACGTATACTTGGAACCCTTTAGGCTCGTAAAATAAAAATAAATTATTGAGGACAACATGCGCAGAAATACGATATTTCTTTTTTTTTTTTATTAAAGTTTTTTTTTGGGAGAAACTAAAATAAGGAATTAAACAATTCTAAACAAATAAACACTTGACGCATGGTCTAGAAACATAGTCATGGCGCAGCTCGTTTAACACATAATGAATAGAAGAGACTATAAGAGTATCAGCTTGCGGTACATCACATGGTTTTTAAGGGTGAGGCTAAGACTAGGTTGAGATTGGCGAAAATCTTCTTCCCAGTCCACAACCAAGTTCTAATACCAAAATAATAGTTTGAAAAAAAAATGAGAAAAAAAATTCTAGTAAAAACGCCTTGCTTATCACGCATGAGCCCGTTAAAAATTTAACCTTTATTTTTCGCATCTCTCCATGAAGTGAACATTTATTATTAGTGTGTCGAAGGAATGTCCAGGATAATTAAGATCAATAAGAATGTAATTAACAAGTTAATACCAGCAATCGAAAACAATTCATAAACTTTAAAAAAAAATTCCAGATGCTGATCTCCCCCCAGAAATTGACGTATGTTGTGTTGGAGAGGGTCTAGACTCATCTTATTTTGGTAAAGATAAAAATATTGATAAACCCAAGATTTCACAACATAAGGTTCAATAATTCAAAGCTTATGATAGCATAGCAACTTAGTCTAATTTTAACCTCTAAAACTCATTTCTTAATACAGTATAGTAATATCGTATATTTACTTTAGTTCGTAAAAGCACAATACCTAAATTTAGATGCGAACTGAGGCGGTACTAAAATACCCAAATTTTTCAGTTTAAGGTTTAGTATAAGGTTTATAATTACCGTTAAAAACTTGAAGGGGAGATTTTGATTTTTTATAGAGTTTGTGTAAAATCGGTTTAATTATACCTAACAATACTACGATAGCACCGTCTATAGTTGATGATAAATCAAAGGATAGTTAGTTATTGAATCTAAGCCTTGTCAAAGTTACAAATATCAACACCAACCACAAACAGAGATACAAACATAGATCCAACCAGAATACGAAACTAGAGTCTAGAAACTCATAGGGCTTAAAATTATACGATCATATTTATAAACACATATACAATCACACCAGGATGATAGTATCTAAAAGGAGAACATTAATAGTCACATGCCTTATAATCTTGGTTGTACTATATTGTGGGAACAGATCCATATTCATAATCAATAACGATGATTATAGTCGATTGTCAACCAATTCAGTATTAACAGATTTGCAGATAAAACATCTGATTTTTAATAATGGGTTTCCAGCTGTTGGCCGTCTATTAGGAATCAACTCTTACATACAACCAGAGTTTAGAAATTTGGCTGATTTAAAAGATGATGATAAGGTGATAGTCGATATACTCAAAGATGAAGATTATAAACAGTTGACCATAAGTGTTAAACGTCAAAAGAAACGTACTGAAAACCGTGAAGATAAGAAAGAAGAGAAAGAGTTTTTTTCCTATTTAGGTTATAACACCTATTATAAATTCACTTATAAGAAGTTTTTAAATGATGATACCGCAATTATAAGGAATATCGACTTATTAAATGATATACCGGAAGTACGACCATTTTATAACAAAGTCACTTTAAGAAAAGTTTCTTTGGGCCATCCTAGGAGTGTGCACTTTTCTAAACTTTCAAGCACAGACGTTGTTAAATATTTGGAGTTTTTAAGACAATATCATAAAATCAAAGCATCACAAGAACTTACCATTGCAACTCCTAATTTCAAAATATTCCAAATTAGTGATTTACATTTCCTTAATGGGATAATGGATACCAAAACCAAAGATTTCATTGTGAATTCCATTAATCAAGAATTACCTAATGTCATCATTTTGAACGGTGATTTATTTGACTTTATCAATCATGATCCTCAACACTTGAACTCAATGATTTTAAGTACTTTGAATCTATTCATAGAATTAAAGATTCCTTACCTAATCAATTTTGGTGATTCTGATTACATTAACTATCATGAAAACTATAAAATCATCAAATTCATTAGTAACTTACCTTACAGTTTGAATTCTGAACCTGAATCAACTTTGCATGGTTTAACCAATTGTAATTTAAGAATCTTTAATAAGGAAAATCTTGTCGGAGTTATTTCCATACTTGACTCTAAGGACAATAACTTAGAATCGACTCAAATTAATTCCGTCTACAGATTCAATAATGATATAAACCCTAACGTTTTCAAGATGTTATTTGTTCATTACCCTTTACCAAATTTCAGGCCATCAGGTAAGTTCAAAATCGTGGGCCACTATAATGAAAAAGGACCATTAAAGACATCAACTGATTCAAATTACATAAACGATTTCTTGAACATGGGATATAATGTTATTTCGGCTTCGCATGAACACGAAAATGACGGATGTATCTTACATGAACGTAAAGGAGAAAATACTGGTAGCAATGAACTTTGGTTATGTTATAGTTCAGTGGCAGGATTCCAAGGTAAGACCAGCGACAATTATGATAGGAAATTGAGAGTCTTCGAGATTTTTGATAAGAGATTATTGAGTTGGAAGATGAGTGAACAATTGGGTAAAGGATTTGAACATCAATTAATTGCTGAGGTAGCTTAATTTATACATAATTTATAGAATAATAACGAATATACGAATTAATACTATAATGTGGTAAAGACACTACCGTAGACTCAAAAGTCTTTCTCAGGTTTTTTGAGATGAGACAAAACTCATCTCACGCCTAGTAACTAATTAATAAAATATGGGTAAAGCTAAGAAAACAAGAAAATTTGCAGCAGTTAAAAGAACCATCAATGCTAAGAAGATAGTCAAAGATAAACCTGAAAATCCCAATGCCAAAAAGGATCCAGAACTTACAAGATCAATCCCCCAAGTTTCATCATCATTATTCTTTCAATATAATCAAAGTATTAAACCTCCTTATCAAATTTTGATTGATACCAATTTCATCAATTTTTCAATTCAAAAGAAGATCGATATCGTTCAAGGACTTATGGATGTCACTATGGCCAAATGTATACCGATGGTGACTGATTGTGTAATGGCCGAATTAGAGAAATTAGGTTCAAAATATAGAATAGCATTGAAATTAGCAAAAGATCCAAGAATCCAAAGATTGACTTGTAGTCATAAGGGAACCTATGCTGATGATTGTATTGTCAACAGAGTCATACAACATAAATGTTATATTGTGGCAACTAATGATGCTGATTTGAAAAGAAGAATCAGAAAGGTTCCTGGTATACCAATCATGGGAGTTGGTGCCAGAACTTACGTTATTGAAAGGTTACCAAATGTGTTTTAGTCTACATGTAAAAAATCATTTGGGAGATTTAGTACTGCTCATCTCAAGCGTGGCCTTGATAAATCTCACGGTTGCAAAATAAAATCCACAAAACCAATATGGCAAATTCCAAATCCAATTTTGCACCGTTCGAAATACCTGTCACTTCACCAATCAAATCATTAAGAATTAAAACTCAAAGTCCAAGTAAGATCCTCTCCCAGTCACTACACTTTTCATCAGCTTTTTCAAGTAATAAAGACAATTATAGAGAATCATTTAGTGGTGTATTGGATAGTAAATCACAAGATAAATCACCAACAAAGGCAGGTTCAAATGATGTTGAATTTGATAGTGATAAATCACTGAAGGATGATATCGTACTGTTGAATGATTTAGTCCCAAACTATACTCTCAAACAATTAGATAGAAATAGTGGTGACGATAAAGGTCCAAGCTTTTTTCCTGGTATGAGAAACTCTTCACAGGTCGAAGAGACTAATAACATTCAACAAGATTTTAACAACCTAAAGATAAATGAAGATTTTGATAAGTATGGTAAGGAAAATTATAACAATTCATCACCAATTCGTACACCATTAGTGAAACAAACTTTGGTGGATAATATCACCAAGGATCAGATGATAAATAGACTAAGAGATAATTTCTATCAGTTAATGAATGTGTTACAATTTGATAAACTCGATGATATTGGAAATGATATAACTGAAGATGTTAGCCATATTGACTTGATTATACGTTATTATAAGTTGAAGAATCAAGTCAACCTAAGAACTGAAAAGTTAAACCAGATGAATTTCAAGGCCAATTTGATCATAAGAAATTGTTGTAGCTTATTAGCAAGGTATGATTTTGAGGATGAGTTCTGAACATGAGTTTTGAACATGAGTTTCGAACATGAGTTTTGAAAAGGTGGTATTGAGGTATAAGTCGAACATAAGTAAAGGCAACCGTGAATAATGATGAAAATACACTTCAGGGGATCATAGCATATATATAGCATTAGGTGTTTCTAGATAGTTTATCGGAATAAATACAGGTATGCATATAAATATTAAATGTGATGTATCACATTTTGCGAACATAATTATCACCCTTGTCAATCCCTTTATCCTCTATGGTATGAAGTTATAAGGGTTTATATACGGCATTTGTCTTTATCGAGCTTAAGTAATCCATCCTGAGAACAAATCAGACATGTTTGACAGATTCAGATGTTATGATACTTGTGATCAAAGAATGATAATTCAGTAGCCATCCTCGAGCAAGGTTCATAAAGGTACTGACTTCCAATCAACATCAACAAAATGATTCCAACACGTATCTAAATTCTGGCACTATCCTACTTACACTATTTTGAAACAACTTAAGAAATCCTCCGATGTTTCATGATTTGTAATAAGTAATCGCGAGAAATTGGCGCTTTCTGAAAGTACCATGTTAGTGACTGTGGCAGTGGCTGGAGATCATGGTGTTGACAGTCTTAGGGATTGGTAACGAATAAAAACGCAAACATATAATTTAACCTATAAAGGACGAAAAACAAAAGCATCAATGATGGCAACTAAATCGAAAGGAAATCAAGCTATAATTATATCTATCAAATAGCTAAATGGCAATTTATACCCAAAAGAATGATACAAGTAAAAGTAAAAGTGGTGAAACAACTTTCATTGCGCTACCTTCATAAACTGAAACAGTGTTTTCACCAGTAGAACCACTGTTTCCACTGTTTCCACTGTTTCCACTGTTTCCACTGTTTCCACTGCTTGCACCGTTTCCACCGTTAGATCCACTATTTCCACCATTACCACCGTTGGATCCACCATTACCACCGTTAGATCCACCGTTTCCACTGCTTTCACCGTTTCCAGTAGATCCATCGCTTCCATCATTTCCATTTCCACCAGTTGGTTTAGGTGGTGGTGGGGCAAGGTAAGTGCTAGTGATGGTAGAAGTAAATGTGACTGGTGGTTCATTACCATGTGGGGTAATAACAGTGGTGACAACAGTAGTTGCAACAGCTGGAGGCATTGAATTGGTAACAGTGTCATTACCATATGGTGGGTTTGGAAGACAAGGAGTTTCAATAACAACGTATGTGTTTCCAGATGGTCCAGTAGTGGTATAGGTTGAAGTGAAGGTACCGGTCCATGGGGTTGATACAGTGACTGGTCCACTAGGACTTGGGGTTTCGACAACAATTACAGTTGAGCCTGATGAATCAGTAGTAGTGTAAGTTGAAGTGAAGGTACCAGTCCATGGGGTTGAGACAGTAGCTGGTTCACTAGGATTTGGGGTTTCAACAACAATATATGTGTTACCAGATGGTCCAGTAGTAGTGTAAGTGGAAGTGAATGATCCAGTCCATGGGGTAGTGGTGGTTGGTGGTCCACTTGGGGATGGGGTTTCAACAACAATGTACGTGTTTCCAGATGGTCCAGTAGTAGTGTAAGTGGAAGTGAAAGATCCAGTCCATGAAGTAGTGGTGGTTGGTGGTCCACTTGGGGATGGAGTTTCAACAACAATGTATGTGTTTCCAGATGGTCCAGTAGTAGTGTAAGTTGAAGTGAATGATCCGGTCCATGAAGTAGTGGTGGTTGGTGGTCCACTTGGGGATGGGGTTTCAACAACAATGTATGTGTTTCCAGATGGTCCAGTAGTAGTGTAAGTTGAAGTGAATGATCCGGTCCATGAAGTAGTGGTGGTTGGTGGTCCACTTGGGGATGGAGTTTCGACAACAATTACAGTTGAGCCTGATGAGTCGGTGGTGGTGTAAGTTGAAGTGAATGATCCGGTCCATGGAGTAGTGGTGGTTGATAATTCAGGAGTTGGGGTTTCAACAACAACGACAGTGGTATCAGATCCAGAACTAGTATAGGTTGTGGTGAAAGATCCAGTCCATGGAGTAGTAGTAGTTGATAATTCAGGAGTTGGGGTTTCAACAACAACGACAGTGGTGTTTGTTCCACTACTAGTGAAAGTTGTAGTGAAAGAACCGGTCCATGGGGTAGTGGTAGTTGATAATTCAGGAGTTTCGACAACAATGACGGTAGTATTTGTTCCAGTACTAGTGAAAGTTGTGGTGAAAGAACCAGTCCATGGGGTGGTCGTAGTACTTGGAACTACACAAGCTTGAGCACTTTGACCATCATTTACAGAAAAAAATGGGAAACCAGACTTAAGCGTGGTACCATCTGGCTTTTTCAAAATCATTTTGAAAAATGCTGGTCCTTCGTATCCATTATAATACATCATTTTTATTGGATAGTAATAACCTGCTTTTAAAGTTGCAATTGTTGCAGTTAACAGCCCAGCACCTAATCCATTAGCAGTACTAGTGTAAATCTCTAATGAAGCATGTACCTGACTTGTGTTAGCTGAATAAGCAAAGTTGGCAGGTCCACAACAGTCCATAGCTATTCCCTTACCAATGGTAATTGAACCAGCATTATTGATACTTGATTTATCTGGAAGGGCTAAGGTGTAATTACCATCAGTGTCAGCATATAAGTAACCAGTGTATCTGGTAACTAAATGAGCAATATTGACTCTGACACCATAAAGATTAATATAAGTAGGATCATCGCTAATAGGATCAGGGATGTCGAAATTAGGGTTAGTTACTCCTTTTGCAGTAGAAGTTGGAGTCCATGTATTTACTTTGGCGAAGTAATTTTCATATACAGAATTAGGTTGACCCTTTCCTTGCTCTGGAAGACTAGCTGCTGCAGTTTGAAAATAATCAACTTGAAGCCCGTTCCTCAAATTTGATCTATTCATTTCACATCCATCAACAGCAATAAAAGCAGCATCAGCGGCTTTCAATAAAAGTAAACCACTTACTAAAATCTTTGTTAACATGACTTGATTTTGTTAAAGACTTTGCCGGACTGCAAGATTTAAATAGTTCGGTAATATTTTATGTAAAATCACCTTTCAATAAGCTAGCCACCACCGTGTCATTAGATCCCTGAAAGGGAATTACCAATTCGGTAAATTAGTAATTATCGTCAATCGAAGTTAACTGAAAAGAACCAAAACCCGCTAAAATAGGTTATATTGTTTGACTGTTTGAGGAAATTAATAAATTCGTAGTATCATTCTTGGACTTGAACCAGGTATGAATGTACACATGCGTACATTTTTAAATTGTTTAATTACCTTTTTAAGAAACGACTAAAGTTTGTTTAGGAAATTGTAATACTTGTTTGAGGTCAGGAATGGTAAATAGCCTTCAAAATGTTAAATCTCCTATTCCAGACATTTTCAGCCATATGGAGTCAAAAATACAACAGAAAGCTTTTCCTCTTCAGGTAATTCTGCAAAAGTATACAACATTCCACGGAGCCTTTGAAAATACTACTTCAGGAAATAATTCATCGATCAAATGCTTCTCTGTTTTTCAAGAAGCTTGGCTGCATAACTATCAAAAATTCGTAAAATACAACTCCCTTTTTAGGAATGTTTTATTTTTCTTAAATCTGGCTAATGCCTAATTAGTAAATAACATGATACGAGTGTTTGGCAGCGTATCGTAAAGGGGAATTATGCTTTCATTTTTGGACTTCATGATAACAATAAGACTTCGTCGTAAATGCAGTATTCACGTATTGTTTTACATAAGCGTGTTGTTTTCTATTTTTGATAGGGTGCATGGGCACGTAAATGGTTTTTATCATAATAGCAGCCTATGCAAAAAAAAATATAAATTCTTATCACTAATATAACAGTAATGGAAGTTTATTATAATGAAGTATTCAATTGAAATCCGTCAATGACCCCAAACAGTAGATCAGGTAAGATAAAATCAAGGTTATGATTGAGTGAAACCAAATACGAAGGATATGTAAGGCGTGTAAATAAGCTTCTGGCTAAACTTACTAAAATAAGACAATTCTCCGTAGGTCAAATATTAATTGTTTACATTTGAGTTGAAAACATGTTATGCGTATCCATTGTTCCATAAGTTTGGGCGAATAAAAAGAAGCTGGTCTCGACTAACGTAGCAGTTCACGTTGCGATATCATTTCTGGAAACTTTGAATTGCATATACTATACTCCCAATTGAGCAAAGAAAGAAACATTGCAAGCATAATATTTGTCCACGGGTATGTCACAAGATTACCGAAACCAATTACCCATTATTTATAATGAAATCTGTATTTCAACCTATTTTGAACCAATCTGATATAGATGTTGATAGATCACCACCACTTCGATCCCAAGAAAAGTCAAGAAGGAAGAAAAGTTAAAGTTTATAACCATTGCAGTGAATATGTTCATATTATCCTAAACAATTTCTGCTTCATTTTATTCAAGTATTGGATAATCAAATCTCCCCATAAATTTTCTCAAAAATTTTCCCGAAAATATACTTGTTATCTAATAAATCTACTGCTAGTACTGAACCACATCACCTGTGGTCAGTAAAGCTGCACTTGATCGAGTCATTAACATGTCAATAAAAGTACAAGCTAGACGCTTCAAAGAAAGCAAAATATTAATTGGACTTTTTAAAGTCTTCGTCAATAAGTTCCTTACCTTTTGATCAAGGTCATCATCTGATTTCGAAGTGTTATTGCTGCAATAGACATCGTTGCTTTCTACCTTAACATCGGGCCTTCAACGACGAAATCTACTTTAAATTATGTGCCTTTTGATATAAAGAAGCTTCTCAAACGAATCATTGACTCTATGAAATAATTTGCAACCATCACATTATGGGTGTGCTGTAGCCATGAGGAACATGAATCCTAAACCTGCCAGATTTGAATCACTATAGTTACCATCAAGTAAGCTGAGAAGTAATCTGTGAACCAATAGTTAAAGTGTGGATTAATAAACTTTCAAATCTGTGTGTATGTGACATTACATACAGTACGCATACTCAGGGACTGAGTGGGTCATTATCATGAATAATCACCTAACACCACCCATACAACTAAAGACATCAATGTGAATATGTTATTTTGGTATAAGTTTTACACCTTAAGCAGTCTAGTATGTAAACATAAAGTCTAGACCCTAACCAAATTCTTCGAAAATTCTGTAACACGTCAAGAATCTCAACCCCATACTTTCTTGGCCTTCGGTCAACAAATGACGAATTTCTCACCTGGATTTTTTTCTCATACATAATGACCTACTATTCAACAGGGAGAGGAGGTTCTGGTAATATTACCAATAGTAAAGATAAACCAAATTCACCAAAATTAGTACCACAAGGTTCAAACACACCTCATATAAACACCGACAAGGTTACAACTGGTAGAGGAGGATTCGGAAATATAATTAAAAATGATGATCCTAAATTGACTCGTAAATTACAAGATGTCGATATTGATGATAAAAACATAAGACCAGTTACTTCAAGCAAGTCATTCGTTGGTAGAGGAGGTTATGGAAATATCATAAGTGATGACATATATACAGTGAAATCAGGGGCTGAAGAAGAAGAAGGACATGATGGTCATAGACATAAGGGACATGACCAAAATAAACAAACTAAGAATGAAGGTAAGAAAGGATTCTTTAGTAAAATCTCAGGATTTTTCAAATGACTATTTGCTTAGTTAACCTAAGCTTAATGCTGGTTAACTAAATTGCTAGGAACCATGTCTTTATGGTTCATTTGTACTATGATGACAAAATTAATGTAGAAACGCATAATATACAACCTCTTATATTAAAATTAACTAACTTCTAACTAACTTCTTTGCTCAAGAACTCTCTAACTTTGACCAAAGCTTTATACCTATGACTAATTGAATTCTTTAATGTTTTATCCATTTCAGCATATGTCTGATTATGATCATCAGGTTGGAAAATTGAATCCCACCCAAAATTGGTTGGACCCCTACTATCAACTATTGTACCATGTGTGATACCTTGAAATAATATTGGTTCTTTACCAGGTTCACAATAACCAAATGTACATATAGCTTTAGCACCCTTGTCTTCGAATTTATATAACATGTCAACCAATCCACCAAGACCAATTGCTTTCACAAACCATTTTATATATGGACCAGGTAAATCATTCATTGCATCAAACCCAAGACATGTGTCCTCAACTAAAACTGGGGCATTTATAATTTCACTAGCTGATTTGGCTTTGTGTAATGAAACTTCTTCAATAGTACCTTGAATTTCTTCTAAATCTACAGATTGGTTAACTATAGTGAAGTCTCCAACTTTTTCTGATAAGATAGCAGTGACCTCTTTTAATTTATTGGCATTACCAGTTACAAATGTAATAGTCTTCATCGCGTTAGTGAGTCAAAATGAAAATGAGATGTGAGTATATCAGCACTATCTGACTCACACCTTTCTTCAACACCAACGTATTACATAATAACTCGAAGCTTATATAAGAGATCCGCAACCTAATCCAATATCTATGCATTACTATTTACATTATAACTTACCTAATCTTTTCTTTAAAGATCTTTGGGCTCTTCTTCTTTTTCTTAATTTATGTTTCTTCATCTTTAATCTTCTCTTTCTTAATACTGAATCCATGTAAATTTCTTCTGGTTTTGTTGGTTCTTCTATGCCTATACTTAATTCATTCTGGTTATTATCAATTTGTAAATTTTCAAGCTGTGAACAAATTGAAATTTGTGGTATTCTAGTTGGGAATTTCAAAGTATTGACAGCATTAACTTGAGTAGGATTAATGATACTAATTGGTCTTATATTGTATACATTGTTTTTGAGATTATGTACTTGGTTTATATTTAAAAACCTTTTAGTTAATCTTAAGGTTCTAAACATAGTTAAAAAATTTTCCAATCCACTGGTAAAATGCGAATCACCTTTTACTAGGAAGACTGTACTTAGGGAACATGTTGGTTTAATTACTAAGATGAGGAGGTAAGAATTGAATTGAAGCATTTGAAATTCATTTGGTTTATGTAACCTATCATATTAGATACGTACGTATCTATGAATTCAATAGCTTTCAATTGCGTGTAGTGTACTAACCATACTTACTATTGGGTAGTATGACCTTAACAGTCCCTAAATCAAGAATCAAAGATTCCTTTAAACTTCTATCACTGTTCAAAATTAACATCCATTTTATACCTATATGATCATCTAAAAAATATCCTTATGACTCAAACTCGTCAACTATACTATGTTCTATATTAATAACTAAATCACCATCAGTTTCAATAATAACTCCATTATTACTTACCACTCCGTTGCTTGAACTCACTTGACCATCTAATGACGATTTCCAATCTCTAACATCCCACTTCAATCCATATGAGTTGATTGTACTTGGTGTGAAAGGGAGCATCCCTAAAACTGGGAATTTTTCACCTGTATAAAATGATGAAACCTGTTCATACTTAATCAATGTTTTTCCTCTATTTAATAAGAATACAATATCAATTTGATTTATGAAAATCGCTTCTAAATAAGGATACGACGATCTCAAGCTTATTATTTGATTGATAGAGTGAATGGTTTGATCAAACCTTCCTCCTAAACCATTCAAAATGTAGGTATCGATGGGATCCTTGGTACTACCATACTCATTGAGTTTGGCTTCCTGTAACAATTCATTCAACCCGTCACTTTCATCTACCGCATCAAGACTATACCCTTCAAAATAAAGTAAAATCAACTTCATACTCTTCATGAAATCACTTGAATATTGAGTATATTGTGGTATGACTTTTGTCCCTTGGGATTGATAATATTCTCTTACATCTGAACGTAAAGAGTCCAAATCTCCAACTATGAATTGTGGTATAAATTGTTGTCTATCTGTATCATTAGTCCAATAATCATATAACCGATTTGCCCCACCATCAGCGCAAATATGGAGATTTGTATTGCTCCACAATTGTTTGAACTTAATCCCTTCGAACTTTTGATTCAATATCACCAAACATGATCTATCTGCTTTTGTGGAAACAAACTTAAAAGGTTCAATTATTTGTTTAACATCTTCAATTTGAATTTCAATTGAATCAGGGTTCTCTATTATCATCTCACTATCTCTGGGCTCACTTGACCTCGATGTTAAGTCTGTCGCACAATTTTCACTGCTCACCTTACTGTTAACATCAACATGGAAAGACCTGAATCAAACCAAGCAGTTCCAAGGGACGTAAGATTATTACATCTTATGTTTGCTACTCAAGGTATTCAAAATTATGATGATCATGTGCCTTTACAATTAATGGATTTTGCTCATAGTATGTACCATTATATTTAACTATATTCATCCGTTACTAACATTTAGGATACACTAAATCAGTTTTACAAGATGCTTTAACTTATAATGATCATGCCAAATCATCTAATAGTACCATAAATACTGATGATATAAGATTGGCCGTTGCTGCGAGAACTAATTATCAATTTAAATCTGTACCACCAAAAGAGTTATTATTAGAATTAGCTCATGAACGTAATTCTAAACCTTTACCACCAGTCATACCAAAATGGGGATTGAACTTACCACCTGAAAAGTATTGTTTAACTGGTAATAATTTAAATGATGATGATTATGATGATACAAAGAGACAAAAGACTAGTTAGTGGAAGCTTTAAATTCTTAGACTGAAGCTTGGGGAGGTTTAAATTCATTAAGTCGAGATTATGAACGTCAAGATTGATAAAACGACTGCTAGATTGTATTATAGATATATTATAGGCTAATGTGTGTTCTTCACTGGCTCTTAACTCTACTATGAAATTTAGTCTTCTAACCTCTTAACCTCGCTCAGTTAAGATCACTACGCCCACGCGAAAACCCGACAGCATGCTACAAACAACGTTAGCTTCGATACCAGAGTATGTACAATAGTAATAACCCCAATTAAGGGTAATGACACAAGCATAACCAATACTAACCATCAGGGCAAAAGAAGAATACATTGGATCATCCTTAATTGAAAGAACTAGTAGACTACACACATTTTATGATTTAGGACCTCCAGATTTATGTAATATACATAAGCAATCAGTTAATTCTAAAACTGAAATTGGAACGTTTTTATACTTTACAGGGGTTGATACTAGTAATAGTGCATCAATTGCAGCTCAGTTACAAAGTATTGCCAATTTAATCACCAGCAAATCACAATATTGGTTTGGTGAAAAGAAACATTGGAAAGTACCAGATTTAACTTATTGTAGTTATAATGCATTTTCAAGAATCGACATGAGAATCACAGTTCATATTCCTGGTAAGTTTGAAACTCAAATCGTCAATCACGATGGTAAAATTTTGAATGACAAAGTCAGTGAAACTGAATCAAATAAATTATGGTTAGAAACATTCGTTAGTTCAATTACCAGATGTTTGATTGATAATGATGAAGATGATGTTAATAAAGTTGGAGGTTTAGTTGAAGTTCGTAAACAAAATCCATTTTCTAATAGTAAATCGGTTTTAGACAATTATTTACAAGGATTTGAAACTTTATTCTTTGAAGGACCAAAGTTAGGCTGTGACATTGAAATTCCTCAACCAAGTTTAATATCTAATTACTTAGTTGATGGGTTTTTGAAATGCATAGAATTAACTGAAAATTATGATAAAGCCCTTGAAATTTTAACAAGGTTACATGAGAAAGAACCCTCAGTAATTACATTAATTGCTAAGATTTATTTACTCAAAGATGAAGAAATCAAGGCAGTTCAAATCATGAACAAAGGTATTGAAGAAGATGAAAGAAACAGTGACTTACTTTTATTACAAGCTGAATTTTGCATGAGTAAGAAGAGTTATGATATTGCGTTGGTTTTAGCCAAACAAGCAGTTAAATCATCACCAGCTGATTTCAAGACTTGGTCAATGTTAGTTAAGGTTTATACCAAATTGAATGATTTTGAAAATGCTTTATTAACATTAAATTCATGTCCAATGAATAGCCACAAAGAAAAGTTTGTTTTAAAGAGAATTGTTCCATTGAAAGGAGGTAACGATGATTTACATTTACCATCACCAGTTGATGTTGTTTTAGATGAAGTTTCTAATTTACAAAGTAATGAGATTGCTTTCGAACAAAGAAATTTGGATCCTCAATTATCAAATTTGCCAGCATCAAACTTAAAATCCACATTTGCTAGAGCCTATGATTTATTAACTGAAATAGTTATAAAGACAGGATGGGAAAGTCTATTAAAATATAGAGCCAAGGTTTTCGTCATGGAAGAAGAATATAGGAAAGATAAAGCTACCAGTGGTACTAGTGTTGATATTGATGGTAAAGAGGTTAAGGGAAATGGTAAAGAAGAAACCAAAGAAGATGATGATAATATTTCAACCATTGCTATAAAATCACCAAAAAGTGAAAAATCAGCAAAATCTGATACATCACCAATTCAAAAGAATAATTCTAAAAATGAAGAAAGTGAATTTAGGAAGAAAAGATTATGTGAAAGATGGTTGGATAACTTGTTTATGTTACTATATGAAGACTTGAGAGCCTATACTATGTGGCAAGCAGAATTTGTTCATTTTCAAGCTCAACAAATGGAATATAAAAAGACCACTTTGGAATGGGAAATCTTAGGATTACTTGCTACAAGATTAAAGCACCATAAAGAAGCATCAATAGCATTCTCAAATGCATTGGCTGGTAGATTTTCTGCTAAGTCCACCAGAGAAATCTTAAAATATTATCAAATGGAAAGATCTAAATTGATCTCTAAGAATGTCATTGGTAAACAATTGAACCAATTGAACGAAAGAATTTTGGAATGTTGTATCAAATTATTAGTATGGAATCATAGATGGTACAGTGACTTTTCATGGTCCTTAATATTAAGCTTAGAAGATTTGATTTGTAAAGATGGATTGATAAAGATTCAGAGTTTAATTCAAGCAATTTATTCTAACAGTTTAAGTGATAATTCCATAAATCACGGGATCGTGGATTTAATGGAAGATATCTATAAATTCATTAGGTTATATGATATTAGTGGAGTTGATAATTAATTATAGGACGTTAGATTTAGAAGGTTTTCTCGTGTATTTACCAAAAATATATAATCGCTTTTTTGATTTTAGCCACGACGCGTCATTAGAAATTTGGTGCACAGGAGAACTACACCAAAAAAATCTCAACACCGTACACCAAAATAAACATGGTATTCCAAAAGAATAATAAATCATTGTTATTTTATATCCCCAAAACTGATGCTTCAAAGCAACATTATTCAAATCTCATAATGAGTAATGGAGGTATCATGGTGGAGAATTTCCAAAATAACTCCAATGACATAATTCCGATTAGTAGTTATCCTGAACCAGGATATTTCAAGACTAAATTTATTGATGATAGTTTAAAGGCTGGAGTCTTGGTGGATAAGGATAATTATCAATATGAAGGATCCTTAAGGGTTCAAGATCCTGTTGATGACAACAAGAGGAAAAGAGACGGGAAACGTAATGCTTTTAGATACAATGATGAAGAAGATGATTTCATCTTAGAACAAATTAGAATGAACCCTGTTAAAAGAGGATCACTGAAATTCTATGAACAATTGGCTAAAGAACCAATTCTTAATAACCATACTCCAGATTCTATCAGATCCAGATTTAGAAGTCATTTAAAACATAAATTGGCTTTCATTTATCAACAAGATGAATATGGTAACCTTGTAACTGATGCTCATGGTAGATTCTTGAGAGTTGGGTTAGATAACATACCTGATTTGAAGAGAAAATTTACTGGTGATGATGATTACCTTTTATGTACAAGAATTCTCGAATGGGCTAAAGAAAATCAATTAAGTAAACAACGAGAAACTGGAGGAGTGTTACCAACAATTGATTTACATGATCCAAAACCTCCAATGTCATTTTTTCAAATTTTTAGGAGGTTTCCTCAACATTCTGAGTCCAGTTGGAGAGATAGATATAGAAAGTTTGCTGCCAAATATGGGGTTGAAGAATATGTTCAATATGTTGATGATTGTAGAGCAAGAGGTGAACCATATAGTGAAATGAAAAATTTGTCAAGAAGGTATGTTAAGAGTCCAAAATCAGACTTAGAACAATTCAAAGAATCCGTTGGATTGAACCAGACCACCAATACAAAAAAAGCTCTTGCTATCTCAAGACCAGTGTTAGCAAATGTTGATGATAATGAAGATGATGAGTCTGAAGAAGAGAATGAAAAGACCAGATCCAAAAGAGTAAAGCCTAACTTACCAGTTTTAGGTGAGATTGGTGATGAGGACGACGACGAAGAGAAGGAAGAGGAAGAAGAAGCAGAGGCAGAAGACTTAGAAGAAGAGGAAGGAGCGGAGGATAATGATGAAGAGGATGACTCCTTACTGATACCTGAAACACAATTAGTAAAAGGGTTAAGCTATGTCACTACTTCTCATAAAAGTGAGGATTTGTTTGATATAGATATCTTTAAGATTAGTTATGATAAATTCAAACAGAAATTCACTGCTGTATGTGAAAAATCAAAGGATGAACCAGTTGGTAAAATTTTTGAAGCATTCAAGAGCATTGGGATTTTTCCAGCTTTAACTTCACATATCTTAATAAGTACTGGTGCTAATATTTATAAGATGATAGAGTTCAATGATCGTTGGATTGATAAATTCACTCGTGCTGCTTCTTTATACAACAATCCTTATGACTTGTTTACTATATATGGCTCAGCTGGAATCTGGAATCAAGAATACGATCAAAAGGTCTTAAAGAATAGAAATAATAAGGAAATGTTGAAACTTCATGGTAAGAAATCAGTAATTGAGAGAATAGAGTTTTTGGAAAATTTGGCAGAATTGGAATAGGAGAAAATGTCACGGATTTAATGTTGTACAATTTGTGTAGTTTAATGTAATGTATTTTTGATGAATATTTGTTCCATATTCCGCCATCCTCCACTCTTGATGCAGGAAATTTAACGCCGCACCATCGCATATATGCTAGTTTCCGAAAGATTAGTGTGTGATGTACTAAACCAGACATAATTAAAGGACACGTAAGGGAAATGGTATAGGATGATAATCGTAATACACTTTACTAATCGCCTTGATATCGATGGTACGGTACACTATGAACACATGGGCTACTTGGTGAAAACACCACCAAACAAGGAATCAGCATAACTCTAATGTGAGCCAAAGAGAGAGATTTGAATTACACTTTCTTGTTTCTTTGCTCCACTTGATATAAACCTCCTTTTCACAGCTAACACAGCAAACAGAGATCGACATACCTCTGTATTCCTTTACCCAACAGATAGTTAAATCTTCAGCTACTCATGGTCTCAGTAACCTTATTACCCATTAATATTTTGCAACGTAATCGTTAAATCATTCAACTTATGGCCATGGTAAGATCTAGATCGATCAACAAGGAATCTTACATAATTAACATAGAGTAAGTAAGAAAATTAATGCATAATTTAATGCCCGATCTCCCGATTAAGTAAAGTAATTAGGATTTCCATGGTTTAGAGCAAAAGCATATGAAACAGTGGTTTGGAGCCATGCAAAAAGACGATGAAAAAATTTCTCGTTTGTGCGACATCTACGGATATCCCCTGTGGTGCCATTGGATGTAAAGTATTTAGGAATTGACGGCATTGTGTGTCCGGTGACAATTTAACCTATCTCTTAATTATCTACAGATATTACCAAATGAAACCTAATAACCACAAACAGATGAACCATAAGCGTTAAGTCAAGTTCAGAGGTAACGAAAAAGAGTAAACATTGGAAAACGCGTAAGCTAGAAACAAAACATAGATTGGTATAAACTAATTGAGGATACCCCAATATTTTTCAGCGTTGTAAGGACCTGAAGCCTTCCATAAATCGTTGAAAGCAGTGAATAAAATAGCATCATTACCAACAGCAGATTGGATAGAACTGATAGCAGCAGCTTGGTTTTCAGATGATGGAACAGCTTTACCGTTAGCATCACCTTGAGATGGCCATCCAGTTTCAGTAACGAAAACATTTTTGTTACCACCACAAGCAGTGTAAACTCTTTGAATTTGTTGTAAAACCCATGAACCAGCTTGGTCAGCAGTATAGTAACCATCAAAGAAACAATGAGCGTTGATGGCAATATAGTCACCGACTTCACATAAAGCTGGGTTGTTAATAACAGCAATAAAAGTATCAACAGCAACAACTGGACCACTGAAACCAGCACTTTGTAAAGTTGATTTAGCAGTTGAAACGTAGTTTTTGATTTGAGATGGAGTAGCTTCACCACTGTTAACTAATTCGTTACCAATTGAAACGGTGTGGATTTTATCCCAACCACCATTAGATTTAACAGCACTGATTAAAGTTTGTAAATCATTTTGTAAGTTGGCGACATCAAAGATACCAGCAAAAACTTTTTGGTTTGAACCAACAGCAGCTAAAACATTTTCAGCTTGGGAACAATCAACAGCATAAATTCTGATAACTTCAAATTCTGATAATTGAGCGATATCACTTTTAACTTGAGAAGCTGATTTACAAGTACCATCAGAGTTATATGGTGAGTAAGTAACACCTTTACCACCTGATGAACCGGTTGAACCACTTGATGAAGCAGTTGGAGCACTTGAAGTGGTGGAGACTGATAAAGTGGTTGGGTTACCAGTGGTAGATGGTTGAATTTGTGGCACATTAGTAACACTTGAAACAGTAACATCGGTGGCAGCAGTTAAAGCAACTGATGAAGCAGTTTTAGCTTGATCAGCACCGTAACCTTCACTGACGTAAACAGTGTTGACTTGAGTAACAACTTTAACTTCTTTTTTTTCATGTTGATGTTGATGTTGTAAAGGGGAAGCTAAGGCGGTAGCTAATAACCCGAAAGTAGCAAATGATTTAAATAACATAGTGACGATTGTAAGTTTATGAAAAGAATGAATCTAAAATGGATGTTTTAAGGAATGACTTTTTTAGAATAGTTCTTCTTCAACGATTGTTAAACCAAAAAAAAAAGGGATATTTGGGCAGTGGGATTTATTTATTTATTTTTCGACGAAAAAAAAAAGTGGTAAATGTCGTAAAGTCTAGATTTAAAAACGCTCATAACCTCGTGGTTTTTGAGAGATTATGAAACCACAAATTTGGTAAGAGTGCCTCAGCCAATGTTTTATTACTAAAGTAACATATTGGTCATTAGGAAGATCCGGGTATTAATGTTTGAACCTTATTACATTATGGAAGGTTTTGCCATAGATTGTCTCACTTTAATTAAGGTAGGAGTGGTTATATCTAAGAGTAAAGCTAAGCTTTCACCGAAGTCGAGAATTTTTCACGAAAGTATCAGCCAAGCATTTCTTTTATTGAGATGTTACATACTTGTCTAGCATTTCTAATCAAACCACGACTACTCTTGTAGTACAAAATCAATGCCCATGATATGTTTCATAAAATTGTTAAAGAAGAGCTTATGTAACCCGACAGCACCTACCTTATTTAACTTTATTAGGTAACGCATTAGGTGTCAAGATTTCGAGAAAATCCGGTAATTTCGCGACATTGTATTATTTATATTATATCCAATTTAAGTTTGAATTTTCCATTTGAGGTAATGAATTTATACGACAATATTTACCTATTTCGTGATTTAGCATATGTTATTGAAATTAAGATGAGCGAGTTTATATTAAATCAAGGATTTACGGAGTTGCTTTTGTAGATCCGTACTTGATCTACGATTTGAAATTGCTAAATTGTTGACTTTTCTTGGTGTTTGATTTTCTCCTGTTATGGTAAGTTACTTGGATGTAAACATTAAAATGAGATGGTTGACTGTTACATCCAGTAACACTGGTTCGTTATAATTTTGACTGTTTCTTACACCCCCTTACGTTTCAGTAGCGAATACTTAACCTTTATGGCCTGGTAACTAACTCGTCTGTTGTAATGTACTCGCTAAATTGAGACCCTTGTATGGCCTCCTTACATACTGGGGTTACTATCGCGCCTTTTTTTGCAGTTATTGGCAACAGTCTCTTGCTATCTTGTGAAGAGTATGTCCATATGCTAATTCTCCTGTTACCTCCTGGAATTGATAAAGAGCCTTGGTCTTAATTTGCTATGTACTCATAGGTAGTTGAGACTTATGAGATTTAGTGTCAATAGTTTTCGGGTCTATCGTACTGCTATACTATTTACTATGTTTACACCATATGGAACAAGAGA
This sequence comes from Yamadazyma cerambycidarum, assembly GCA_030574835.1. Taxonomy (NCBI): domain Eukaryota; kingdom Fungi; phylum Ascomycota; class Pichiomycetes; order Serinales; family Debaryomycetaceae; genus Yamadazyma; species Yamadazyma cerambycidarum. The sequence goes on from JAJMFR010000016.1 coordinate 200,042, forward strand.
GGACCCATCTTTTAGTAGCAAATCCATTCAGTAGTAGTTTCAGTATTGTCTTAGATGATTAAAAGTGCATTATACTCACATCTGATTATGTAATCGTATCTAATATGTGTACAGTCATTACTTCAGATGAGCCAATTCATTCCATTAGATTCCTGATGAGCTTCTCCAACTCCTTTCTGTTTCCAATTTTCATCGTACAACTAACCACTCTACCAACCCCATTGAAATAACTATACTTATTATTTACCCTATCATTTGTCTCAAGCTTACGTAATCCACGCACCTATATTGCTCAAGGATAAATGAGGATAATTTCAATGATTAGTGATTCAATTGAAGATAAAGAAAACCAATATCAATTGAAGAATCAATTGATTGACAACAATCGTAGGTCAGCATCACAAACCCATACGACCGATAATATGGGAGTAAATCCTGATAGAGAGAAGTTCGATGAAATTGATAAAATTGAAGGAATTGATAATAATGAAGTAATTGACATTGATGAAGAACAAGACCAAGGCGAGGATATTGAGGAAATTGATGAAATCAATGGCATTGATAGTGGTGATGTTGACGATAGCATTTCAGACTCGTTGGAAGGTGAAGATGAAGGTGTTGGAGTTACAGGTAAATCATCAATTCCAGCTGCTAATGAATTTAATGAATTAAGTAAACGTTTAATGAAACCAGTTAATGATTATCCTATAAAAGATCAAACTCATAGTGTGTGGGAAATTGACAATTGGTCCAGCTTAACTGAACAAAAAGTTAGAGGTCCAAGATTCGAATGTGGAGGTTATGAATGGAATATTTTATTGTTTCCTAAAGGTAATAATAATAGTAATAACATATCGATCTATATTGAACCACATCCTAAAGAAGGCGCTGATGAAGATTGGTATGTTTGTGCACAATTTGGTTTCGATTTATGGAACCCTGAATCACCAAATTCGCATACGCCAAGTTCATCGTATCATAGATTCAATAAGAACGATAGTGATTGGGGTTTTACATCATTCGTAGATCTAAGTCAACTAATTCACAGTAATAATGGGTTACCACCTATTTTATCGAAGAATCGTTTAAACATTACTGCATATATTAAAGTTATTGATGATTCTTCAACTGGAGTTTTATGGTATAACTTTAACGATTATGATTCCAAAAAGGCTACCGGATATGTCGGTTTAAATAACCAAGGAGCTACTTGTTATTTGAATTCATTATTACAAAGTTATTTCACCACAAAGATTTTCCGTAAACTTGTTTATCAAATTCCTACAACTTCCAATACTATAACTAAATCAAACAAGAAAATTAAAAAGCAAAGTGGAGTAGCTTTGTCCTTGCAAAAAATCTTTTACCTTTTGTCAAATTCTGTAGTACCAGTAGGAACTTTAGAGTTGACCAAATCCTTTGGTTGGGATACTAATGATGCATTTACACAACATGACATTCAAGAATTGAATAGAATCTTGATGGATAAATTGGAAACTTCAATGAAAGGCACACCAATTGAAAATAAGTTGAATGATTTATTTGTAGGTAAAATGAAATCTTTTATAAAGTGTATAAATGTTCCATATGAATCATCCAGAATTGAAGATTTCTGGGATATTCAATTAAATGTTAAGGGCTTCAAAGATCTTCAACAATCATTTGCTAATTACATAGAACTTGAAATGTTGACTGATGACAACAAGTATCAAGCAGGTGATGAATATGGATACCAAGATGCTAAAAAAGGGGTTGTTTTCGAAAGTTTCCCTCCCGTATTACATCTACAATTGAAGAGATTTGAATATGATTTTATGATTGATGACTTATCGAAGATCAATGACTTGCATGAATTTCCTGACTCAATTGATTTATCACCTTATTTAGATGAAGATTTACCTGTGCTGGTTAAACAAGAGAATTGGAATTATAAATTACATGGTGTTTTAGTTCATCAAGGTAGTATTTCCAATGGTCATTATTATGCCATGATTAAACCGAACCTAAAGGATCAATGGTTCAGATTTGAAGATGACAAAGTCTGGAAGGTGACCAAATCCCAAGTTTTTGAGGATAATTTTGGTGCTAATGAAATTCTGGAATTAGAGTATTCAAAATTATCAAGGGTTGAACAAGGCGAATACATTCTTAAAAGGTCAACATCTGCTTATATGTTGGTATACTATAGAGAAACCCATTTACCACAAATTTTACCAGAAAATGACGATGAAATTGATAGTGAGATCCCCAAATTTATCCCTATCGAAATTGAAAATCAATTGAATGAATCAAAAATGTTGGAATCTTTGAGACAACAACAACTTCATAATATTGAGATTAAATTGATTAGCTCAGGAATGTTTCAACACTACAATGAGTTTGACTTGTTCCATGATTCTGTGAACTCCAAGTATTATGATGAAAATTTGATCACTGAACACACTAAGCCTATCACATTGAGTTTGAAGAAGACTGATACTGTTGTTGAGTTGTTTAATAAGATTAATGAACTGAAAGGGTTAGGTCCTGTAAAGTCTAAGGAAGAAATATTATCTCTTCCTTATAGATTGTTATTGTTGACTCATCGTAACAATTTGACCAATAGGGTGGATAACATTTTGGATATAAATGACAAATCAAACTTGTCAGGACTTTATAATAAATTCTTCAATAATAGATATGATGATATGGTATTTTTCATTGATGAAGGAATCAAAATCCCAGAACCAATCGGTATAAAGGGAGTCGAAGATTTTGACTACTCAAAAATATTAAGCAAATTTGAAACCACCAAAGGTCAAATAGTCCCTCTTGATGAAAGTCATATAATCATATTTATAAAATTCTTTGACTTCAAAACAAGTAAAGTTTATGGATTAACTCATTTGATTGTTAAAAGAGAGGACTTAGTATCAAGCTTGGTACCACAGATTCAGAGTCTTTTGGAACTTCCAGGAGAGTTTGATATAATTGAAGAATTAAGCCCTCATAAGTTAGAACTTATTGTTCAAGATGGAACTTTTGATGAAAACGAAATCTCAAACGGTGATATCCTTATTTTCCAATTGAAGAATGAAACTGGTGATAAATTCAAGAATGTCATCGAATATTTCAAGTTCTTGGCTACAAGATTACATGTTCAAGTCTCACCATTGAAACAAGATTTGAACGAAGAAACTAATGAAAACGATGAGTTGGTTGTTATAAACAGTGATGGAGAAGAGGATAAAACTGATAAAGAAGACTTACTTGATTTTTGGATATCTACAAATTACTCCTATGAAGATTTAAGTAAAGAAATTGGTGCAAAGATAGATGTTGATTCTCAATATTTAAGATTGTTTATCAACAACCAACAAGGTATAAAGTATCCGATGAAAACTTTATCCAACTTATCACAATATGTACCAAAATCATTACCAATTTCAACTATAGTGAAATTCGAATATGAAGTTCTTAAAATTTCACTTAAAGAATTTGAAAACATGAAAAATTTCCGAATCACCTGGTGTAGTAAAATCTTCCATTTCAAAGAATTCGAAGTGATGGTTAATGTTGATGATACTATTGATAAACTTATTGAAAATTTATTCGAATTGTTTGCGGAAAATTCCATTACTGTTAACCCTAATTATTTAGTAATGTGGTATGGTAATAATAACAAATGTGTAGGAGTTGTTAAGTTTAATGAATTGATCGTTAACCTTAATGAGTCATTTGATTATTATATTAGTGAATTACCAATTGAAGCAACAGTTTTGAAAATCAATGATTTGGTTAGTTCCAATGAAACAAATGATCCTGGCAATCTTACATTTGATAATGAAATCGATAATTATGAATACCAATTAGCTATGAAATATTTTAAGAACTTCAATATTATCCCTGTTTTCCATTTTCATAAAAGTTCCAACAATCATCATTCAATTCCTTTCTTATTTATTGTATTCCCATTCGAGAAGTTTGCTGACACAAAGAAAAGATTACAGAATAAGTTAGGGTTAAGTGATAGTAATTTCTCCAAAATTAAATTTGCTTTGGCTGATATTCATGACAAGGGAAAGTATTTGGATGATAATGATGACTTGATATTGTATGATCAAATTACAGATACTGGCTTATCTTTAGCATTAGATCATGTTGATAGAAATCCAAGAAGAGGTGATAAGGGAATCCAAATTAATTAGAATCTAAGATTGTTAATGTGCTATTTACGAATAAAATACATAATAAAAATTCTTTGCATCAGAGTCATGTTTCTCACTATCATTGTGTTCAAGATGATTCTTGGTCTAACCGCCTTAAATCAGTTGAGCTTAACTTATTTTCACCCCCAATCAACTCAATAGTGAAAACATCTAATTCTTTGAACCCAATATCCTTCCTATACTTGTTAACAAACTCTCCTCCTGAGCTGGTCTCTTGACTTAACACCAAAATATCAATATCTTCAATATATCCCGTTGGTCCACAAACATCAACTATCTTGAATATCTCAAAGGTTTTGCCATTCAAGAGTTTTTGTAAGAACTTAACAGCTGCAAAAACCCTTTTCTCAAAACTATCCAATTGTTCTTTGTACTTTTTATTCTTTAATAATTCACTATCTGTAACCCCTACAATGACTCTAGAAGTGGCTAAAAATGTTGTTATTGATAATAAAATCTTATGACCATCATGTAAATGATCAAAGGTTCCACCACATGCTGTCGTTCTTTTCTTTTCGACAGTTTGCAGCTTTATGTCTAGTTGAATATGAGGTACTTGAACATCAATCTGTTCTACAGGATCACTGGAGAAAGAATTGGACAAATCTCCTTTGACTACACAAACTTCTTTGAAACTTTTCTTTACATCATTGTACTCTAAATCGAATAGAATGTTGATTTCAAATTTATAGGAATAGCCCTTAGACAATGATAAGGATCTAAATTGATCATACAATAAATTGAGGATAACATCAAGGGAGTAAGCTGAATCGATCTTTTTCAATAATAGCACATCAAGTTGGTTTATCCTTTTGTCCAACACGAATTCAATTGCTCTTGAGTAATCTCTAGTGATTGGGTCATTAATCACAAGAAGCATGGACTGTGGAGATTTGGAAGTGCGAAAAAATTATACGGTTGCAAAATATATACACTATATACATAACTATTTCAGTTTGATTAGATTCTACTTGGTTCAGCTAATGTGTTAACAATAGACCTACACCTATTCAAAATGACATCGACTTGTGGATCATCAAATTTGATCTTATCAATTACAAATTTATTCAAACTTTTAAACTCTTTAAATGTCTGTACCTCCCATTGACTACTTATGATCTTCTCTAATAAGTGTTCAATGTCTTTATTGAACTCATTAGGAAGTATTTCTATTAATTGACTAAGATTTTCGATCAAGTATTCAACCTGTAATTTGGTCAAACTAAATTTAGCAGGTTTAGGAGAATCAGGTTTGGCAACTTTCAAAGCTTGATTGTAATTGAACCTGTTGAAATAAGTTACTTCATCATTCATAATAGTGAATAAACTTCTATATGTGGAATTTTCAACTTCAATATGACTTGGTTCGACATAATTCAAAAGTTGTAATGAGATTTTGCTTGATTTCATTTCTTTATAAAATTGTTTGTTGATATAAAACAACATGTATTCTATCAATTGGGTATCGACTACCAAAGGATTTGGAGTATCATATTTGACTTCAAGAAATTCTTGCTCATTGATATTTGGGTATTTTTCAAACCCTATTCCTCCATACATCTTCAAAATGTACCATATGAAATTAATGAATTGTATTGGCCTATCTAACAAGTGCAAATCATCTATTACTTGTTGAACTAAAAATTTATTCAACTCAATGTTCACCTTGGTATAGTCAGCATCCTTTATTTCAACATTGGCATACTCTAATGTGTTATTGACTTCATTGATGATTTGTGTGAGCTTTTTATCTTTGACATATTTCAAATCTTTACTGTAATCAAAGCTTAATTTTAAATCATCACTTAGTATCTTGAAATCCTCACTCCAATTATACAATTGATCAAGTCCATGGCTTACGTATGGATATTCTTTGAAACATTGTAAGAAATCTCTTGCAAAGTGACTATCAACGGTTTCAACCTTATTAGTTATTAGGTGAACATTGGTTATGAATTCTTTCTGAATTTCGTGATACTCAATGAATTTTTGAGTTGTTGTGAGCTTAGAATTTTTGGATATTTGGTTGAACTTATAATCTCTAAAATGACTGAGTCCTTTAATAAAAATAGAAAAGGTCGTAGCATCAGGTTTTAAACCTTGTAATTTATCGAAGAAGGCCCAGGCCATGGCTTGATCATCATTGAAATTCTTTACTAAACAGCTTAGTAAAGCATTGAAAACTGAAATTTGTGGAATTTTAATCAGGTGAAATTGATCATATGTTTCTATCAATTTATATAATAATTCTTGGTGACCTTCATCAAATTTTCCATACTTTAAAAGTTTAGATATCCCATCAAAAAGTATGATTCCAGTCTGAACATTTGTTTTAAAGTTCCATTTCTTACAGTTATTATAAAGTTTCATAGCTTCATTCAATTCACCTTTGCTTAAATGGAACTCAAGTAATCTGTTAGCTGCCACTATGTTTCTCGTATGTGATACTCTTAACAATCTACTTGCTCGTATACTATTACCATCATTATCTATCAAATCTTCAACGGCTTTGGTAAGTTTGACTTTATCTCTAACGGTTCTAAGATTAATTCCTAGTAAGATATGTAAAACATATTTTGAAACTGGCTTCTTAAAATTTCGTTTTAAATCTAACATCTGATCAAAGATCAAAATATTCTTACCAAAAGTATCAGCCTTTAAGTCTTTGGATTTGAATGTGAAAAAATTAATAGGTTCTCCCTTCTCGTCGAGTATAAGATCATCATACTGATATCTCAATAAATGCAATGCTTGGTCAGGTTTTTTGATTTTATAATAATCAATGTCATCGTGCTTTTTCTTCTTCTTCTGAAGGTTGTCTTTACCTTTAGAATTCTTCTTTGATTTCTTAGTTGGTGTTGCTGGGGTTTTTCTAGCATTCGGTTTAGGGTCTTGAATAGCATTCAAATAATTATTTACAGGTAGCTTCTTATTTTTCGGTACTGATTTCTTAAGGGTAGCTAAGTTGGACCTTAACAGGAATAATGTTAAGGACCACTTCATTATTGTCTCATCGCGAAGAAGTAGTTTTGAGAGAAGGCTCCTACTAGTCTGGGAAGATAGTGCGAAGAGGGAAGAAGAGTTGGAGACAAAGAAAGACAAATGAACTGGTCTGACCTTCAAAGTTCTATAGAGGTACTAATAAATAATCTCAATGAGGATAATTTATGGGAAACATCACATGAACTCTTTAAGTTGAATTTATATAAAGGTAAAGGGTTACTAGCAAGATATTTAATTCTATATCAACAACAGCATTTTCAAACCACTGGGATCCTATGTAGCTTAGTCAATATTCTTAATTCCAAAATTCCTGAAATCGGTGAAATACTAATAAATAAACTTGTCATAATATTCAAAAATGAATTTTATCACAATAAGTTTATAAATATCGACTTTATATGTGAATTAGTGAACTATCAAGTTGTAAATGAAATTTTAATCTTACAAATTATTGATTTATTAATGACCAATATAACTGATGATTCTATAAAAATAGTCATAAGAATATTGAAATCCAATGGAGCAATTTTACCTAAGAATGTAACTTATACCGTAATTGACAAATTAAGAAACCTTATGAATGAAAATCAAATTAATGATTATAACAAGTCTGGGGTGAAACAATTGTTAAGTATAAGGCGAAGAGGGTTCAGGAATTATTCTAAAATTTTAGTTCCTGGTACTGAATCTCATTTTATTGACATTAATGACGAGTTCAGCCCATATAATGAATTAATGATTGATGATGGTAACGAATATTCGGATTATGAGCAATTTAAACAACAAATTATGCAAGAGTATCATGAAAAATTCTCTGAAAAACAAGATCCAGAACAACCACAAGTGCAGGAAGTCATTGACTTAAGTCAGTCTCAATTAATCGAATTACAGAAGACAGTTTATTTAACTATAATGTCAAGTTTAACATCAGAAGAAGCTGTTCATAAATTACTCAAATTGAACTATGATCCTCACATTCTTACCAATATTATCATACGGTGTTGTATACAAGAAAAGACGTATTCAAAATATTATGGAGCCATAAGTGAAATCTTGATTATCAAGTTTCGAAAGTATGCCGAGCAATTTGTGAAACAGTTTGAATCACAGTACAAAGACATTCACCATATTGAATTAAACGGTATAAGGAATTTGGGTAAGTTATACGGATATTTGATCTCCACCAAGAAATTGAATATTGTTATTCTACAAATCATACGGCTAACTGAAGAGCATACCAATTCCTCAAGTAGAATTTTTATAAAGTTTTTATTCAAGGAAATGATAGAAGAATTAGGGTTATCGAAGTTTAAAGAGTTGATGGTGAATAACATGAGTGAATTACCTGATCTTTTCCCTATTGGTGGACATAAAGATGATTTGATATTTGCTATCAATTATTTCACTGCTATTGGGTTGGGAGCACTAACTGACGAGATGAGAGATGATTTAAAGAATGCTAGAGGTAGAAAGAGAAAGAGAAGTTCAAAAGATCACACGAGAAGTGAGAGTGGATCTAGGAGCAGGAGTGTCACATACAGCAGGAGCAGAAGTGGCTCTTACAGCAGGAGCAGAAGTGGCTCATACAGCAGGAGTGGAAGTGGTTCATACAGCAGGAGTAGAAGTGGTTCTTATAGCCGTAGTAGAAGTGGTTCTTATAGCCGTAGTAGAAGTGGATCCTACAGTCGTAGTAGAAGTCCATCAAGACGTAGGTCACCAAGTATAACTCCGTCCAGAAGTCCATCCGCCATCACAGATGATCCCAGACAATAGCAATAGCAGCAATTACGAAACCTAAATAACAACCTTAATTCACAACCAATATTATAACTGACGCGATCGTTGCGCTCTTGCGATGTTTGCATCATTTCTTCTTTATATGCACACCCGTGAAATTCCTATTAGCCATTTTCTAACCATAGTCATTCTCTTACGTTTAGAGACGCATAATTCAAATACTTGTAATATGATCGAATGTAGACAAAATCTCCTAAAACTTATCAATGACTCTCTATACATCACTATAAACGTACCCTGAAATTTTCAACAAGGATTTCCTATTTGAAAACCCTAAAAAAATCATTGCAAAATTTCAGCCAATAACAATAGGGCAAATAATCATCACAGTGTTTTTTCAGTGAGGAATTTGAAAAAGCATATAAACTGAAAATTTTTCTCTAAAATAAATTTCTTAACTCATAACATAATTTTATAATGCCAGCAAAATTCGAAAAAGGAAGTGAAAAAAAAGGTGCCAATTTATTCAAAACTAGATGTTTACAATGTCATACTGTTGAAAAGGGAGGACCTCACAAAGTTGGTCCAAATTTACATGGTGTAATTGGTAGACAATCAGGTCAAGCTGAAGGTTACTCTTATACTGATGCTAACAAAAAGAAAGGGGTTACTTGGAGTGAACAAACTTTAAGTGATTACTTAGAAAACCCAAAGAAATATATTCCAGGTACTAAAATGGCTTTCGGAGGTTTAAAGAAACCAAAGGATAGAAATGATTTAGTTACTTACTTAGCCAATGCTACCAAATAAACTCATTCATTCAATATTTAAAAGTTTTAATGTTTTAACTGTATATATTTATAGGAATATAGACCTGTCATAGTCCAATTCAAAATCTTTAAAAGGTGGTTTGCTTTTTTTCTGTTTATCTGTGATCTCTAATTCAAATGACTAGATTGAGTCCATGGCTGTTATTGGCTATTTTTTATAAAGTTGTTTTTGTGACTAAATCTTGAAGTTTATAATTACCTTAAGGGTTCAAAGTGGTCCAAAGAGATTTTTATGGGGTTTAGAATCGCTCGGGATATATTTTCCATACGATTTTGGTATTCAGCCGATTTTTGTATTCAGCCGAATTTCTTAATAGATAATTTGGCAAAGCGATTTTATCCGGAACTATGCGTAAATAGTAGAATCAGTTCAGAATACAACATCCACCCTCTCTACCCATTATGAGGTTGGATCGAGAGGTTTGGGTTGCTTATTATGTTGATATTCTTCGATTCTGCTTTCTTTCTGTAAGGTTTTTTTTTCATCGGATTTTTGCAGATTTTATAATTTATTATTAGACCCTTGTAGTTGATTCCTAGAAAGAAATAAATAAACAAAAATAAATAAAATGAAAATATTTATTTTCATATATGTAGCACTATACATATTTCATAGACTTTCGCCAGGTGATCAAAGGTTTTTTCAAGGTTAATGCGTTTGAATCGTTATGTGCTAGATCTAAATTGATGTTGGCTGCAAATACTACAGATCGCGTACTAACCAAACTGAAAAATTTTGAGACTCGATCAACATGAATCCTATGAATGATATTAAAGTCCCAGTTGAAGTTGATCCTAATGAAGATACAGAATGGAATGATATACTACGTGCTCATGGTATAATCCCAGAAAAACCACCATCACCAACCGAAGAATTAGAAAATGCCTTGGATGAAGCTATCAAAAGGCAACATGACAATCGATTAGAGAACAAAGATATCGATGAATTAGATGAATTAGAAGATGAAGAGGACGAAGAATTCTTAAATTTCTACAAACAGAAAAGAATGAATGAACTTAAAACTTTACAATCAAAAATGAAATTCGGACAGGTGTTTTCAATTACTAAAAGTGAATATGAAAAAGAAGTTACTAATGCTAGTGAAAATAGTCCAGTAATTTTACATATGTCTTCCGATGCTTCATTACAATCAAGATTATTAGGATCCATATTTCAACAATTGGCATTGAAATTTGCTGATATAAAGTTTGTTGATATTCCAGCCACCAGATGTATAGAAAACTACCCCACCAGTAATATACCTACCATATTGATATATAAAGATAAGAACGTGATAAAGCAATTCATTACCTTAACTGAATTAGGGGGTAATGATACCAAGTTGGTTGACTTGGAGAAGATACTAGTAAGATTTAAAGTGGTTGAAGATTCAGATACAAGGTTGATTATAAATCAGGATGACTATGAAGAGGGTAGAACCAGAGGCAAGTTCACAAAAATTATAAGGGATGATGATTTCTATGATTAGTAAGTTTATATAGCTCGAATGAAAATTTGTACATATATAAATCCGATTTACTTTAGACAATATTTGAAATTGTTTGACTATAATGACGGTAATATCTTGTCTCATCCAGGCCCGGAAGTGGTACTAAACTAGACCCAAGACTGTCAAGTCCCTCGCGCATCTGATCTGAAGACTTCAAGATGTTTTCAGATCTTGAATCATGTCCCCATATAGCAAAAGTATTAAGTACTAATAATAAAGAATCCATAATATCAACATATACCCAAGCCATTAAAATAGCATTATTAGTTAATGATAAATATTATTTCAAAACCGTCAAGGATCAGAGTGAATTTTCCAATGATAAGTTAATGGAGTTAAAATTAAATGCATTAAAATGTTCGAATTGTAAGATGAATAATTTCAATAGCAACTTGATATGTTTGCAATGTCCCAATGTAGGATGTCAAATCCAAGGTCATGCACATGGTCATTTCAAACTAAGCCAACATATGTTTGGAATTGATGGTAGCAATGGATTGATTTATTGTTTCAAATGTAATAACTATATCTTTAATGAAATATTAGAAGGTATTAGGCAGTCTATTTCAAAATTAGGACATGAAGATGATAATGAAAACGGAACAGTGAAAGATTTGGATATCAATGATCATTTTAAGAACCCTACCAATATCTCAATGGGAGGCTTAAAGGGATTCATAAATTTTGGATCCACTTGCTTCATAAGTTCGATATTGCAAACATTTATACATAATCCATTCATAAAGCATGAATTCTTTAATAATGATGATCATTATTTCAATTGTGATAGTGATCAATGTATTACATGTTCAATCGATAAGATTTTTACAGAGTTTTATACAAGCGATAATATCGAAAGTTTTGGGATGACAAATTTGCTTATAAATTCTTGGTACAAAAATAAATCTTTAACTGGGTTTGAAGAACAGGATGCACACGAGTTTTGGCAGTTCATGTTGAATCAGTTTCATCAAGATTATCAAAGAGTCAATAATCATTCTACACAAAGGCATAATTCTTTGACTATGTCGTGTAAGTGTATTAAACATAAATACTTTAATGGAGAATTAGAATCTTCTATTAAGTGTTCAAATTGTAATAACGTCAACAAGAAAATTGATCCAATCATCGACTTATCATTGGAACTTACCAATTTAACTAATAATGATTCAGTCTATGATTGTTTAAATTTATTTACCAAGAATGAAGTTCTTGATAATTATAATTGTCCTAATTGCAGTAAAAACTCAAAACCAATCAAATCATTGAAAATTAATAAATTATCACCAATTTTGTCCATACAATTAAAAAGGTTTAAACACAATTTAACCAGTTTCATCAAGAACGATCTAATCGTAAAGAATCCACAATATCTTGATTTATCAAATTATTTATCAGATAATGCTAGAAATCATCAACAATTCTTCTATGAATTATTTGGTTTAGTTTGTCATGCTGGTTCAGTTAATACTGGTCATTACATAGTAATCATAAAGAATTCAAATAATCAGTGGCTCAGATTCGATGATAGTGTTATAAGTTTGGTGAGTAATGAAGAAGTTGAGTCTACGAATGCTTATTTGTTATTTTATATTGCTCATCAAGTCTAGCCTATCAAATTGGGGAGTTCTTCATAAACGACAGATGAGTAAATTATTTTGAGAGCACGAAGGATAAAATAGGGAGACCAGGTGCCGCTATATTTCTAAAAAAGAAAAGCCAAGAAATATCCATACATACAATGCATAAACAAATTCATATACATAAATTCATACATAAATATATTTTTTATATGAAATACAAAGGATCACTTCTTTTCTTTACACGACATATACACCTTGAACTATGAATTAAACTAAGTTAGAATATTCCGAATTCCGAGATAATTGACTAAATCCTTTTATTCAATCTTTCCCGTATTCGCTTGACTGGGTTCTATGTGCAGCCCTCGTGAATGACGGGATTATATACATTCTCTATTAAAAATTACCCAGTTGTTTTCGAGAGATTCAGGAACAAGGCGTAATAGTTGAATATATCTTTCAGTTATGTGACATTTTTTAGCGGAATTTTTGAGTTCATTTTGGGGCGTTTGGCAGATAATATGACTAAAAAAAATTCTTTATTACGATTCGTGTCAAGGCTACTAATCCTTCTATTAAGAGTTTAACTCATAATTTGAGAAGGATTTTGTTAAAAGCTTCCACAGAATTGAAACTTGCCAACACCCGATTACGTACTCAGGTATTCGGAAGTAGTAGGACCGGTCTTAAATTAGCGTACCATCTAAAAATTTTTCTCTAACTTGAGCCACTAGAATGTAATTCTGACTTGACATGAAATTCAACATTTCCTTTTGTTCCCTAATGCCGTATCTGTGGACTTTTATTCAAAAATTTTCAACGTTGATGTCACAAGGATGTCGGGGAAATTACCATTACTTTTCCGAGACCTTGTAAGCTTTTCCCAATTTATGCTAAAGTGAATTAGATTTTAATTGCAAGAGAACATAAACTACTCGGTTCATTAAACCACGTTCAAAAGACTCTAAAAAGTTCGAAAAAAAAGTCTCTATCTGCGTTGTTGTGGCGAAATATTCAAGCGTATGTCTATACCAAAGCTGTGATAGATGCATCAGATAAAATTTTCATCGTACAATATACAGGAATTTATGCATGATTCACGGTGAATAGCCAATTGAAAAGCCAATCGTAAATCCTAATTGTGTTTCTTAGTAATAAACACTGGGTAACTACCGCTTTCGGCAGCTTTCTTTTCTGAACATTATATAAGTGGAGATTTCGCTGAATTTAATCTTTAATGTCTTCAAACGATTCATTACAAGATAAGACCGTACAAGACGGAGTTGAAAAATTACAAAATTCAGACATTGAGCAAAACGCTGAAGTTACTGAAACTCAAATTCATTTAATAAGTCCTGACGAGAAAACTGAATATGTCAAAAGTAGAGGTGTTAGAAGAATTGAAAATGTCAAACTTTTAATGACAAATGACAAGCAAGGAAAATTTGTCACTTTTGGATTCTTTTTCTGTCTTTTCATTATTTCATGGGTTTATGCTTTTAATGGTAGTACCACTTATACTTATGCTACAATTGCAGCAGGTGAGTTCAATAAAACTGCTATGTTGTCAACAGTAGATATTGCTACAAGTATTATTGGATCTGTTATGAGACCTATCTTAGGAAGAATTTCAGATGTTACTTCCAGACCAGTTTGTTACTTCATCTGTTTAGTTATCTTCACTGTTGGTACCATAGTTGCTGCTGCTTCTCCAAATATGGCAGCTTTCGTTGTAGCACAAGTTTTGGTTAATATTGGTACAAATGGTATTGAATTTTTGAATATAGTTGTTGTTGCTGATTTGACTTCATTAAAATGGAGAGGGTTTGTTCTTAGTTTATTCTCAACTCCATACCTTTGGAATGTTTGGTTCACTTCTCCTGTTGCTGAAGCTGTTGTTGCTAATAATTGGAGATGGGGTTATGGTATGTTTGCTATAATTATGCCAGTAGTTGTCATTCCAGCCTTATTTGTTATGGGAATTTATGAACACAGGGCTCAGAAATTAGTTCCAAGAGTTAAATCCAATAAAACCTTTTTAGAAGTATTAAAACAAGGTGCTATTGAAACTGATGCTTTTGGTTTACTTCTTCTTGGATTTGGTTGGTCTTTATTCTTATTACCATTTTCCTTATATGCTCAAGCTAAAGGTGGGTGGAAAAATCCAAGTATCATTGCCATGATTTGCGTCGGTGGTGTTTTATTAATTGCTTATGCTATCTTTGAATGTTTCTATTCCAAATTTCCATCCATGCCTAGAAGAATTCTTTTCAACAAAACTTTCATCACTTGTGTTATCATGGATTTTGTTTATGAATTAGCAGGTTATATCAGACTTACTTACTTAAGTACTGTTCTTTACGTTGTTAAGGAATGGAGTATCGAACATTTCAATTATTTCAATAACACTTTGACTATGTCCTTATGTTTCTTTGGTGTTGTTGCTGGTATTATTTGTAGAATCACTCATCGTTATAAATACTTACAAATTATTGGTTTAGCTATTAAGGTTCTTGGTTATGGTATTGTTGTTAGACCAAAGGGTCAAATTGCTAATCTTGCTTCTTTTATTATGACTGAAGTTCTTGTCGGTATGGGTGGTGCTTTCACTGTCATTGGTACTCAAACTTCTTCTGAAGCTTGTGTTCCTCATCAAGATTTATCAGGGGTTGTTGCCTTATTAGGACTTTGGACAAGTGTTGGTGCTGCTGTTGGTTCAACTGTAGCTGGTGTTATTTGGACTGAAAAGTTACCTGGTTATTTCAATCAATACTTACCATCTGATGTTTCTGCAGAAGACAGAGCCTTATACTTGGCTTCAGGTACTGCTTTAGCTGCTTTACCTTATGATGATCCAATTAGACAAGGTGCTATCAAAGCTTATGGTCACATGTTATATTATATGCTTGTACCACCTGTTGGTTTGGAATGTATTTCTTTAATTGCTGGTTTCTTCCAAACTGATTATTACTTGGGTGATACTTTAAATGCTGTAGAAGATCAAAATGGAAGAGATCCAACTGATCCAACCAAAGAAGCTGGTGAACCACCAAAATCATGGGGTGATAAAATCCTTTATGCTTTTAGTTAATACTGTTAATATGCTAATAATTTGTTGAAAGACTTCAAGTCTATAGTACATAGAAAAAAATTGAATTTAATTAATATAAATGTTTAATAATGAACCAAAAGTTATATCTAACGGTTATGGCCTCATGCAGCATAGCCAAGAAAGAGACTATAATTCTTGGCCTGTCAAATTTTACGAATCGCACAGAGCAGTAATTATCATGTACGACGGAATTATTATGTCAAACCCTAATTAGGTTAGAAACATGAAATTCAGCATCTGTCAACTTTCTAGGAATCAACATGCTTTTGATATACATCAACACCAAGAAAGACACACTGCGGGTTACAGGGGATGTAAGGTACAGGAATTTAGATTTAAACTCTGCATGCATATGTCGATCCCATTCGTAAGCAATGCCAAATTTGTACTATGAGTTCTGAG
The DNA here is from genome assembly GCA_030574835.1 of Yamadazyma cerambycidarum. NCBI lineage: Eukaryota > Fungi > Ascomycota > Pichiomycetes > Serinales > Debaryomycetaceae > Yamadazyma > Yamadazyma cerambycidarum. The sequence goes on from JAJMFR010000016.1 coordinate 216,428, forward strand.
TAGAATAAGATAACTACAAAATATAAATTCAACATAACGAAACTAACATAAAGACAATTTTTCAGTAATCAAACGGAACCTGTTAAGGAGACTTTTTTAATACTAGACTTAGGTTTAAGACAGCTTGACTTTGGCAAGTTGCAATTGTCTGTTTTCAAGGTCATAAACCACATAAGCATATCTTAAGAAGTTATCACCAAGAGCTGGTTCACTATCGGTGACACCTATACCAACAGTACATCCATCATTGTGTTGGAAAACAAGATCACTGTATGGTACCAGGATAGTTAAACCATTAAAGTTGAAGTCTATGAATTTGTCTGTTGGTTGGTCACACTCAACTATCCCATTAACTCCAGCATTAAGGACTTGTGCAACTGCATCGTAAAATTCCTGAGTAAGAGTTGTGAGTGTAAAACCTGAATCAAGAGTAACTGGATAATTCAATTGAATTTCCTTGTCCCCAACATTGGCACTCTTGATATCAATGGCAAACCTATATTGATCCATATCGGAGTTTTCCTTACCTGATAAAGGAAAAGTAACTAAATCTCCAGTATATTTACTCAGATCGACTCCTCCAAAAAGGATGGTACCAGTACCTCCCCTTTGTGGACTCAAATATAAGCTGTATAAGACTTTATCAATGAGACCTGCATTTTTCAATTGATAAGGAAAGTTTTCATATTGATATGGTGTTCTTGATCCATAGTAAGTTGCTTCAAGACCTTTTAATCCGATACCAAAGATACCAGGACGGTGAGTATCAGTAAATGTAGCATATCCAAATTGTAAATCAACAGCTTCATTAGGTCCTCCTAATGAGACTTTGTCAGTTGACCACTTACCTTTTGCGGTAGTCTTATCAAGATACCCAAGTTGAAAGCTATTTTGAGATATGTTTAAGGAACTAGAACTATTTCCATCAAAAGGACCTCCATCAGACAGAGAAAGAATCCATAAATCAGAAGATCCGGTATCGAGTTGAATCAGGGCTTTTTGTGGTGGAGTCCCGATGTAAATATCCGCCATATAAGCCACACCGTTGTCTTTGATTTGCAATGGCTCTGCTGATCCCTTATTATTTTGAGAAGTTCCACTAGAAGCTCCACTTGAAGCTTGTAACCTTTCTACGAAATTGTCAGCTGCTGGAACAACAGAAAAATCAACACTAAAGGTTTTTTCATCTCTTTTTAATTCTTTCTTACCAAATACTCCTGGAATAAATAAAGCTTCGGTAGTAGAGCAGAATAAAGCGATTGTTAAAAGAACACCAGAATAACTGTTGATTTGAACCATGATTTTAAGGAGTGAATAAAGGCTCAAAAACCTGGAAATGTTGTGTCTTTTATAGCTCAGATGTTATTAATGGAGAGCCACCTAGATTTATGGTTTGAACCCTGTGTTCAATTATACTGGTTCCGAAGCGTAAATGCCTTTGGGGGTGAACCTGAGAGGAGTCACATTTCCGTTTCATTCCAATATTTATCTATATTTAGCATCATTCGCAATTGGTACATGTAGTTTGAGAGTACATTGTTCTGATCAATATGGACAAAGCTCCACTGTAGTATCGTCGAAAGATCCACGAGTATCGTCACATGCTAAAGAGACTGTATAAGGTTGGATTTAATTTATACTTGCGATATCAAATTTCAGTTGAAGAGAGAGATCAAACCAACAAAAGAAGTCAACATCAGCCAAAACCAATAATGAAACGAAGTGCCCTTTAACCCTATCGATTTGAAGAAGTCAAGGAGTCAGTTTCTTAGCCAATAAAATGACGAAACATTGACTCTTTTAAGAGCCGTTTGCAATGCGCTTTTGCCATGCAACCGAAAATCACGCTTATTCTTATCTGAAAACGGTTGCGAACCGTTATCTTGAAACATAGCAGCTTCTGATTCGGTTAAACTTGGTGCCGTTGAACCTTATTTACAACCATTTCAAAGCTATTATTAGTTACCTTAGTAAGAAATAGGGGATGTTTCAGTATGAAACAAAAAATCGTCTAAGTGTAGCACCACTGAATTTCTAAACCACCACCGAACGAAGTTGCATATGAATCCAGGCCATTATGACATCAAGAACGAAAATGAATTATTCCATGCTTCAAGTCAATAATCGAATAATCGAAGAAATTGATTTTGTTAGACGTCGGGAAAAGCCTATTTTTCGTGGCTTGATGAATAAGCATTTGTTTTGATTTCATTTATTCATTTTGGCGTTTATGCGATCACTGGATCTAGAAGACCCGTGCCTGTATATTTATCAGTTGATGTTTGTAGCACTAAAATACAAGCGCATTGTACGTTGTTTGTTTATTGGTTCTTATCAGTTGATAACATTGATGATGGAAATTGGGACATACGAAACATAGAATGGATAGAGTAAGATCACAAATAGAAGCGGTGACGTAGAACACAATAGTCTGGGACACTTACTTAAAAGTCTAAGCCATAGAGGGCTCAAAATAAGACTGGACCTTTATAGTAGTTCTCGGAACTTGGCTAAGATTTGTTAATGCAACGAGTGGAATCTTGACTGAACTTATATGATAGTAAACTCAACTATAATCCAATTCCGATAAGGTAATACTAATAAAGGTTAAGCCAATTGTCAAATTGCAACCAGACCGAACCCCTTACCGCAAAATTACTTAACTTAAGGTTTAGACACCTGTCTGTCTTACCCTAGTGCCGATCTAGGGGCTGCGAAATTTAATGTGTACTGGGGTCGACAGTAGGTACCATACAAAGCCCAACTCCAATCATGACATTGACACTGGATGAAAATTGAAGATCTCTTCAGAAAATACCAAGAATATCTTCTGATATTCTTTCTTGGGGTTTTCTTGTGAATACGTAAGCTGAAATCCCTAAGCGGATGCGACATCTATTCTGTCAAGACAACTGAAATTAACAGGGTGTATGCACATGTTTGGATTGATGTCATATACGTCCTTTTGTTTAATGACTACCGATATAGGGTCTAACATTTGAAGCTTCGTATAGTGTACAACTTTTAGTGTTTTTCCTTTCTGCTTAGTAAAGTAGTTGGAGTGTGATGCATGTAATTAATTCACTCAAAATGGTTAAATTACTTTTTATCAATGTAGAACCACCTTCGTGACTAGGATGTCGCATTTCTGTGGATCGATTATTATTTAATATCGCCTCAAATACATAGAGGTTTGGGATCATGAGTATTCATAATTAAGTATAACCGTTTGGGGTTGTTTAACCACTACTATTCAGACAAGAAAATGTTTGTTATGGATAATATTAAAGTTCAAAACATAATAGAACTTTAAACTCTCGCACTATGAAGCAAAATGAATTTAAAATCAGATATGTAGTATGGCTCAATTAGCGAATATGACCCTAATGATACTTTAAGCTCATAACTTAAGCTTTACATAATGGGTTTTTATAAGTTTACTTCGAACTTAACCATAACTGTTGAAGCCTACACTATAAGCAATAGTTGATTTTGCAGCATTGGTTGCAAAAAAATTTGGCTGCAAAACATATTGCATTCTACATAAAAGCAATAGCTATGCTAATTCACAATGAACAGAAAGTTGGATTTCATGAGTGCTGTTATAGATAAATGAAAAGACAAAGGCGTAGCTTAATATATGGCTTAATAAGATTAGGTAAAGTCTCTAAGGTTTTAAGTCACCTGATATTCGATATTTTCGTCATGAAGTTAAAGACAGCTATTTAAGGAAAGTTACAGAGTTGATGTTGCATGGATGTATAGCTATTTAAAAAGGATGGCCTTGAAGGGACAGCCTAAGAAGACGATATTCGAAGCCAGTACCCATCGCCATATATCGAGGTGAACTAGACCCAATCTCGAAGAATTGCGACATCCTAATCACAAAGGTGATTTTCATCCTGAAAACTTTTATCCTGAAAACCCTGGATCACGGTTCTGCTTAACTCCTTCAAAATAATCGTATTTGAATTACGATTAAATTTCACCGTAATTTACTACAAAAGAAATATCAGTTTGGGCCGTAAAAGTGGGATAAAATCCAAATTCTAGAATGACTTTTTACAGATACACGCTCCTTATGTAATATATACGAGATAATGTATTAGGTGTCATCAACCACACTGATAACAAATCAGTAAGATATTGATTTATACCTACCAGATCATTCATTTTAATTGGCAGAAAACCTTAAAAACGGTCTAAAATCCTTTGTTAACCACAAATCGTGCAGATCATATAAGAAGGAGGGGCGTACCGATAAAATACATTATGAAAAATAGAACTATAATAAGTTATGTACAGGATATACCTAATAAAACAATCGGAATCGTAAATTGATTTTAAACCTTATAATAAAGTTTCAGGTATAAAGTTAACAGATATTTCTTATAAAAAATCCAACCAGGGTTTTCTTTAATTTTCACATTCCTTATAAAGCGATTAACAACCCTTACTATCATTGATGAAAGGTATCTTCTTAGTGTTCTTAGTACCATTAGCTAATGCTTTAGACTATAAAACAAATTTCAACAATTTAGTTGATTCAACATGGAATAATTATTGGTATAATGACAAAGGATCATGGAGTGAGAATGAAATTTGTTTAAATAATTTCCAATACCCTGTTGTTTGGAACCAGGCAGTTGCTGGTAAAGCCATTACCGAAAGTGGAAATGTTGAAAGAATCAATGGCATTATTAAAAACTTAGATAATTATTTGAATTCTGATGGGTGGTTCAGTTCATCTACTAGTAAAGATAATGATGTATATATTGATGATAATGCTCAAGTTTTATGGGTATTATTAGATTCCTATAGGTATACTGGTAATATCGATAGTTTGAATAAAGCCAATAAACTTATGGAAAATATCAAGGGCCAAGAAATCCAAGGTGGTGGAGTTAGATGGAACTTGAATGGGGATTATATTGCATCCATTTCCACCGGTGAAGCCGCATTGGCTGCTATTAGATTATATCAAGTTACTAATGATAAGACTTTAATTCAATTTGCAATTGACCAAATTAACTGGTTACTTGCCAACTTACAAGATCCAAAGGATGGATTAATTTATGATGGTAAAAAACTTTCAACTGGTGATCTTGATAAGGGTAAATTGGTCTACAGTGTAGGTACTATGATATCCACTTTAGCTTACTTGGCTTCAATTACTGGTGATGATTCTTATTATTACAAAGCTCTTGATTTGACTAATTCAGCTTTGAATCCTCAAGGTGCTTTTTATACTAGTGAAGGATACTGGAATAATGCTTTGAAGTATAGCCATCTTTTATTCATGGGTATTAGTGATTTAATCACTGTCTATACTTCTCAAAATACCATTCAAGCTGGTTATTACCAAACTTACATTCAGGAAATGAACAAACAAGCCAATTACATTTTCAGTAATTTACAAGTTGGTTCCTTTGATTATGTTGACAATGTAAAGGCTTTTAAATCTTCTGGTAAGTATTGCAATGGCCAAGCAGTCACCAGCTTATTGGACAATATGTCAGTTGCTCAAATCTATTATGCAATGTCAAGAGTAGTTTAATTGACAGTAACCAAGAGACCTCCCAACATACACAATCGTTTACAATACCTGAAAAACAGAAAAAAGTACAGATACCATGTTTTACTTTAGAGTAGTAATTTGAACCTAATTAGAAAATAGTTACTAGGTCAAGCATTACCACTTTAAGTATAAAAATTTAGAAACCTTAGATGATTAGATAGAATGAGAATGATACAATGTTTTTTAATCTCTAATCTCTCTTTTTTTGGTACTACGAGACAAGAGCACTCTGTCGAATTAAATATCTAATTAAAATACATAACCTAACATAACCTCAACTTTTCATTAACATAACATAAATATCTAACTTAATAAGCAAAAACTTGTTCAAAATCATCAAAATTAATATTAGCTTTATCACACATATTTGTAAATATACCGTTGGATTTGAATAAAGACATTGGTACACCCTTTTCAATGATTTCACCATGATCCATAACCATTATACGATCATAATTCAAAATGGTCTTCAATCTATGAGCAATACAAAGGATTGTACAATTTGAAAATTCAGTTGCAATGGTATTTTGAATCTTTGCATCAGTTTCATAATCAACTGAACTTGTAGCTTCATCTAAAATCAAAATCTTAGCATTACGAACCAAAGCTCTTGCTAAGGCAATCAATTGACGTTCACCCAATGAGAAATTTTCACCTTCATCTTCAACTTGTTGATCCAAATGGAATCTGTGTAAGGTATCATACCCAGAATTATTACTTGGATCATATTTAGTTAATTTGACTTGATTCAAACTTTCTTCACTGATTAATCTTGATCTTCTTAATGCATCCCATAATTGAGTGTCAGTTGATTCATTGAAAGGATCCAAGTTCTTACGGATTGAACCTTGGAAAAGTACAGGATCTTGAGGAATAATTGATAATCTCGATCTTAAATCAAATAAACCTAAATCACTAATATTGATACCATCAATCAAGATTTCACCGTGATTTAATTCTGCTAATCTATATAAGGCTGTCATAATTGAAGATTTACCAGCCCCAGTTCTACCACAAATTCCAATTTTTTCACCAGGATAAATATTGAAATTCAAATTCTTAAGAACCAATGGTAAGTTGTCTCTATAACTAAGGCTTACATCGTTAAATTGAATATAACCAGTTTGAGGCCATTCAGGTGGTGGTTGAAATTCAGTCTTTTTATAAGCTGCTTCTTGTTGTAAATGGAAAGCATATTCATGTAATCTTTCGACTGAATTCATTTCAGTTTCAACTTGAGTCATTGATCTAACTGTTAATGATAATAATCCAACAATTTGAATGACATAACTTAATAATAACCCAGTAGCTGATGGTCCAATATTGAATTGTTCAGTTATACATAACATACAAATGATTAATGCAAATATGGCTGCAACTATATCTAAATGAACACTTAACCATCTTTGAGCTGCAATGGATAAGAAATATGCTTCATTCATCTTATTGATATAATCATCATTCTTCTTGATGAACACATGTTCTGCATCATAAGCTTTAATGGTTTGCATTCCAGTTAAAGTTTCATTGAAATTGTTATAAACCAAAGATCTTTGAACTGCTTCTAATCTCTTAATTTCTCTTGAACATCCTTGATAGAAATCAGATATGAATGTGAATGAAAATCCTAAAAATGGTACAGCAATTGCAAACCATGGTAAATAGGTAATACATAAGATTACAATCCCAATTATAGTAGCTAATGGGAATAAGAATAATCTTAATTGCTCCCCGATTTCATTATCCAAAGAATCAGTATCTTTAGTGAATCTATTTAGGATTCTACCTAAAGGATTTGTATCGATGAAACTCATTGGTGCATGCAAAACTTTTTCAACAGCTTTAACATTTAAAATTTCTGCTGATCTTGAATTCATGTATGCTAACATGGTGAACTCAATGGCTGTAAAAAACACTGTTAAAAATGCAAACATAACATAGAATCCAACATAAAAATGATCTGATTTACCTTTAAACTTCTTTTCTGTCCAATATGATAACCAGGTATTGGTGAATAATTGACAAAAGGTTGCTAAACATACTAAAAATACAAAGATTGGTGCAGCAGTCCAACCAAATACTCCTGATCCTAAATTGATATACTTCTTGTAGACATCCCATGATATGGCATTGGTACCTTTTTCTTCATCTTCAATGACTCTACCTAAATCTAAAAGATCATTATTACCGGTGTCACTATATTGATCAACTGATGATTCACTATTTTCGCGATCAATTTGTTGATAAATGTCTTTACCTTCCATCATTTCCAAATTGATATCAAACAACATCTTGAAGTTATAATTACGGCGGTTCAATTCATCAATAGTACCAATATCAACAGTACCATCTCCATTAAGGTAAATGATTCTATCAGCATTATCAATTAATGATAATTGATGGGTAGCTAAGATTCTTGTCTTTGTACTCAATACATTGTTGAATAAATTATCAATAATTTGCTTACCAACTCTTGAATCCACGGCACTTAAAACATCATCTAATAAGATTGTATCTGGATTAGCATAAACGGCTCTTGCTAAATTAATACGAGCTTTTTGACCTCCTGATAAGGTTATACCTCTTTCACCAATTTCTGTCATATCTTTAGCAGGGAATAATTTCAAATCATCTTCCAAAGCACATGCCCAAATGGTCCTTTGGTATTTGACAGCATCAAATGGTGATCCAAATAAAATATTATTTCTGATGGTGGTATTTTGAATCCAAGGTGCTGAACAAAGTAATAATTTATCATTAATGATCAAATCACCAGAATTCTTGGTCATAAAACCAGCCAATGCATTTAATAATGAAGATTTACCAGATCCAATAACACCAGTTATAACAATGAATTCACCACGTTGAACCTTCAAGTTGATATTATAAAGACCAGTAAAAGTATTTGGTTCATCATTGGAAGGACTAAGACTTGATACCATATCTTGAGAATCATTGACACTTTGAACTTCACTATGAATAACTGATTGCATAGCCAGTCTTTGAGCTGATGCCAATGCTTGTTGTTTCTTATCTATTTTAGCTTGCTTAAGTTTAGCCTTTTCACGTTTCTTTAATAACTTAGCCTTTTGTTTTTTAGTCAAATCTTTCATTTCCCATAATGAATCATTTTCATATTCATCTCTAAATGTAGCCCAACTGAAATTCCCATCTTTAACTTCTAAAGCATAAGGTGACGCTTTTTCTAATGAATTACTTACACTTGGTGTACTGGTCTGGGAATCAAGATCATGTTTATTATGAATTGGAGGAGGGTATTCAATAACATATTGATCATTGAGTTTATCTAAAGTTTGATCTAATTTACCATTATATTCATCCGCACTTAAGAATTCTCTTAATCTATTGAACCCAATTAAAGCATCAGCACCTGTTGCTAAAGCAATTGGTAATAACATAATAGCTTGAGCCAAGATTGAAAACAATGATAAGGAACTAAACACTCTACCAGGACTTTTCATTTTACCACTAGCCCACATTACTACAAATGATAACATAGAACTAACAACTGGTAATGTGACCGCATATGCAGTTATAAAGTTTCTCAACACTTTAATAGTGAATAAGTATTTCATTTCTTGTTCACGAACTTTAGTGATTCTTAATTTATAAGCCATTTCCCATGCATAGAATTTAATGACTTTCAAATTGGCTAAAATTTCTCTCATTAAACCAATACGTTCATCAGTATAATCTACCACGGTTTCTCTCGTAGTGAAAAGCTTCTTAGTAGCTAATACACAAATGATCAAAGACACAATGAAAAGTCCAATACCTGATAAGGATGTAACACCAATATTGGTTAATAACAACACTATAGCAATGATAACTGGAATTGGACAACAAATAACCAAAGGTTGGAAACCAATTGCTAAATCGATTCTTGCTAAATCGGTAGTCATAAGACTTGTGATTCTACCAGTTGAAAATGTATGTTTGGACTTGGAAGATAATTTGAATGATTTCAACAATATACTTTTGGATAGAATTGCTTTAGATTCAGCACCGGCTACCATGGCATTATGGAAGAAATGATTTAATAATAACCCATTAACATAAATCAACACCACTGCTCCTATAGTGTACCCAACACCTTTATTTATACTTCTTTCAAATCCAAAAGCTCTATATTCTACAAAATCAATTAATCTTCTAGTGATCAATGGTGATAATGCTTGACAACAAAATGATAACCCTAAACATACACATGATAAAGTATATTGGAATTTAAATGTCAAGTACAAACACCAAGGTATGAGGTATTTTGGCCATTTATAATTTGATAAATCTGGGTTAGATTTTAAATGCTTTTGTTGTGATTTAGTTAAATGATCTTGTAAGATTGCATCAAACTTTGCAAAGATGGTTTCGATTTTCAAATCTTCAGTTAAGTAATATAAATCATTAGGTACTAATGTTCTTTTATATCCTTTCACAAGTATTGGCCATAACCAAACGAATAAACCACGATTTAGTAAATTCAGTTTCTTCCATGGGTATGGTTCTCTTTCTTCTGGGGCATTAATTGGTGGAACTTTCTTGGAAAATAAGAAAGAAAACATTCGTTTTTCATTTTTGATTTCAAATTTATTCTGTAAATTTAATGGATCAGTAGTTTCATTAGGTTGCTGATTATCATCAACTTTATTAAAGGTCTCATCATAATATTGCTTATTATTATTGAACAGTTTCCTATAATCAGGCTTCTTCTTCTTCTTAGCTACGTATGTATTGGTAGTATCGGAGTTGTAATCATCAATACTTGATACATCCGTCTGACTATTATTATCACTATTAAAATAGGACATTTTGGGGTATTAATTAGGGTATTAAAAAAGGTACTAATGGAATTTCTGAGATGATCCGATTGAATGTTTGATCTTTCAAAATTTATAATCCACAAACACAAATATAAAATCCACAAATCCAACTTTCCTTAGTTATTGATAAATAATAATTATACTAAAATTAAGGAATGCCTATTATATAAATGATGCTCTCCAAAAAAAAGTTTGAAATTTTATGGTTACATAATACACTTCCTAATTAGGAAAGTATATTAAAAAATATTCAAAATATACAACTACAAACAAGTAAATTTTTTGCAGAGAATAGAAATCAGGTTAGGGGTAATCGTCAAGGAGGGTATGTAACAATGGGGTACTTGGTTTAAGACGTTTATCCTCAATATGGTTCATTACAATAGTACCATATATTTATTGATAACAGAACTTTTGACATAAGCAAATTATGAGAACTTGATTTACCCCATTAATTTTTAAGTTTATAAAAGAGAAACCTGAAAATTTATTGTTATTGACGTCTTATGTAATAGAGTCGAATTATATCACTTTTACATCGTTTAAAAACTGAAGATCTTCACTAATTACATAATTTATACGATAGATTACCGTTGCTATGATCTCAATTCGCTATGACTAAGGTCATTCATAGGTCTATTTAAGTTAGAGATGTACATTAACGGCTTATCTTTCTTATGTATCTTAACCTACATTAAATTCGTTAAATCATGGGTTAAGCAATTTTTCCGGCTTACCCCTAATAGTCAGCAACTGTCGACTATATCGACCCTATCGCTCATCGACTTGTGCCATATCGCATTTTTTCGAAAAGTGGAGTCAGTCCGAGACTAACCATCCATTTACATTGTTATAATTAATTTAGAAAACTTCATAAAACCTTATTACATATTCCCATATTCATCTGTATAATTATACTACCTAATCAAGTAGTGTTATGAATAATATTTTTATTTTTGTCTAAAGTGGAGACTTAGTTATAGCTTAATTAAGGTTGATCTACGCACACGATACTTAACCTTTTTCATATGAAGATGAGGGCACTAATTCTCACCAATAAATCTCAGTCTCCAAATGGGGTACTGAGGCAAAGGGGGTTTAAGTACCCATGTAGTTAACCACAGTTATGACTATACGTTTAGATGGTACATAATCTAAATTCATTTTCACTGGAACAATCCATCCAATTAACAAAGGAGGCTTTGAAAATTCATAGCCACCGTTATATCCTATATTTGTCTAAGGATAAATTTAAACTAAGTGTATTCGAAAAGGATAGGCTATCATTAGAGGAAGTTTCCTTCTGGGCAGTTCGGTTTCTTTGATGGATGTAACTTCCAAGCAGGTAGTTATCGAGAGCTGAAGACCAAGTTCTAGGTGTTTGTTTGTAAGAAACTATAGCCGAGTACGCTCGGTACTTTCCCCGTTAGTACAATTAGTACATACTATATACAGGCACACTTCTATCTGTTTTACTGAGATTGTCATGAGCTATTACCAATTCCTTGATCCAAATTTATATTTTGGTGTTCCATACTTTGTGCTACAATACTTCACTTTTTGGCTCAGCGACTTGATGAGTAGCCGCTAGGTTAAATAAGGCCACTGAAGAAGGAGGTTATTACTGTGTGCCAGAGATATTAATGGGTGATATCATGTCTTTGGACAGGTATACAGTTGGAGTCGCATTTAATGACGTTGGATATATCAATTGTACGATTATCTATTCCATCAGTGCTAATGCCTGAAAGTTACCTCTTTGAATTAAAGTTATACTCCATACTTACAATCATGTGTAAATCATCTGACATTTTCGATACAGTAAAATATCAAAGCTGGGGTTCTGTACAATTGCTTTGTCTTTGTTGGGAAAGACGTCTAGAGGACTACTGAAAAACTGACCCAACAACCAAAGCAGTTTTCATAATTCATCATACGAATTGAAGCTAACCCTCAAAGATCTAATACATTAAGAACGCAGGAGTGTTATGTCTATAATGACATCACCAAGGTAAAGAAAGGCATTCTAAATATTAGCAGCAAAATATTTAACATGATTGTTTCGGTTTTATGGTCAAAGTCCGGCACTAAATTTTCAAATGTTCGCTTATAAAGGCTTAGACTATCGGCCCAAAAGTCAGTTCTAAGAAGCTAAATAATTATAGAACTTTGATAGATCATTATTCATTAACTACTTAAAAACCTCCAAAAGGTGGGTTTCCTCCGAAAGGCGAATTACCCCCAAACGGTGGATTACCCCCAAACCCTTGGTTACCAGGTCTTCTGTATCCAGGTAAGCCTTGACCAATTAAGTCCATGTTTTCTTCATCTCCATATGGATCGTCATACCTCGATCCAACTGGTCTACCGTCTTGAAACCTTCCAGCAAACAATGGATGATCAAATGAGGGTGTCATTCCATTATGACCTGGTTCTCTCAAAGGATCTAACGGTCTGCCAATTTGCGGGTTCTTTATTCCGGCTGGATACAAATCATCATCACCAATTGATAAATTTGGTCCTACTGATCTTGAAGGATTGGATTGTCCTATTTTACCATGAATTTCATATTCATCTTCAAAATCTGGTTTATCAGGAATTTTGCCACCTGTTCCTGACAGGTTAGCAGGATCAATCAATTTCCCGGGTCTTGGAGGTTCAAGTCCTGATTCTGTCTTATTAACACTATGGGTTTCTTTAATTGGTTGTTTGAACAAATTCTTCAATTCTTTTTCTCTATTATCATCATGTATCTTCTTATTAAATGAATTGATCAATTCCTCAGGTAAAGCATTTTGATCCAAAGGAAATTCTGGCTTATAGTCAATTTCATCCCAATTGATAACCACACTATCAACCTTATCGGTTTCTTTATTTACAAAGGAGATTAGGTATTGGTTATCAACGATCTTAGTGATATTTGCCACCATTAATAATACCGTCTTATTATCATCTCCATAGATATAATACTGATTCAAAGCTTGTGATGATTTCAACTCTTCTCTTCTATTAGTACCATAAATTGATTCTATATATTTATGAACCAACGTAGTGGATAATTGAAATAAATCCTCGATCATACTAAAAAGGGAAATCTTATACTAGGGGTTGCAAAATTTAGCTTGCTTACTGATACTCACGCACAAGCTTGGGACAATTCTCGCAGAAGTTCGCACAAATTCGACAAGGATCATTCAAAAGGTCGATACTCAACCGATTTTGATCTAGATAACAGCAGTACATATTTATCAAATATAGTTAAGAGCTCAATAGTAGTAAAGTCATAAGACCAATAGATCAGATATGACAACAACAGTACCTTTGATTTACTCATTTCCTGAATTTGAAGGGGTTGCCGAAGCGGTTGCTGATCATGTTATAACTGCACAGAATATGACATTATACAATACAGTAGATCGTGAAGAAATCGAAATCATCAAGCAAGACCCTTTAAAGCGCCCGCAATTATTTAGTTCAGTTTCTACAAGTTCAATCAACGGCTCAGCATCAGCAATATCATTAGCAAATTCTGCCAGTGTTAGTGGTAATGTGACTCCAAATCCTACTGGTAATAGTTCAAGTTCTAAATCTAAAAAGAAGAAAGTTAAAGATATAAGATTTAAAGTTGCGTTATCAGGAGGATCATTGATCAAGATTTTAAACCAAGGATTATTGCCTCGTGAAAATGAAATTGAATGGTCTAAATGGGATATATATTTTGCTGATGAAAGATTGGTACCGTTCGATAGTCCAGATTCTAATTATGGTCAAGCTAAACGAGAAATTTTTGATTTGATAAAATCTGATGAAAAGCCTTCAATTTATCATATTGATGAATCCCTTATTTCTGATCCTCAAGAATGTGCTGATGATTATGAAAAGGTTTTGATCGATAATTTTGCTAAGAAAGACTCAGTTAAGTTACCAATGTTCGATTTACTTCTTTTAGGTTGTGCTCCTGATGGTCATATTGCTTCGTTATTTCCAAATCATGGAGAACAATTACGAGAAAAATTGGCTTGGTGTTTACCAGTTTCAAAAGCACCTTCAGGACCTGAAAATAGAATCACTTTGAGTATACCTGTAATATGTCATGCTCATAGAGTTACATTTGTAGTTGAAGGTTATACAAAAGCTCCTATCATGAGAATCATCATGGAAAGACCCGAAAAAGGATTACCAAGTTCAATAGTTAATGAAGGAGCTGCAGGTAGAGTTACATGGTTTGTTGATGATGATGCTTTAAATGACTGTTATGATATTACAAAAAAAAAATATAAATTTTTAACATTAAATCAATAGAATTAAATATGATGAGAATATGAGTATTTATATGTAATAATGTACGAAGAACTGGAAAGTCAGGGTGACTTGTGGTGCATGATAGGATCGTAATAATATACAAACATACTTTGGTTGTGATTCTAGACTTGGTTCGGAGTTGTACCATAAGGGAGCGATGTGTTGCTGACTATAGTGTTCTCTGTGACCGAGTGTTTGAGTCTAAAATGCAGCTTTGGTTTGAAACCTGTTGACTGTGAAACGCTAGGAAATTGATTGCCGTTTAAGTAAAGTAATAAGCCACCTGTAAGCCTAGACGAACGGGATATCAATACCGGTTCGAATCAGACACTCTGCAGGCAGTCTACCTGGCCCCTATAGTCTTCAGTAAGCCACTGGGAGCAGCAGTTTAAAGTTAAGGTTTAGTATAAATTCATAACCACTGAGAATTGATTATGCAAGATAACGATCTTTGTACATGAACATATTAGCTTCCAAGCATGAACTTAATGTCTGGAACCAATGTTATATTAATAACCAACTAAACCAACTCATGTTAGCTACTAAGATAAAACTTTTCTGTTAAGGAATCTTGAACAAAGCAGAGGAGCTTTTGTGATTTAAAGCTACTGAGGGTCAGAAATAGGAGAACCTAGAACTCAGAACACATCCTTATACACACTTCATAAAACCAATAAAATCCCTCAATAAGCATTGGCCCTATATCAACAGGTAAATTATTCAGTCCATATAAGGAATTTACGACATGTATAAAACGTGTCATAACGAAACCCCGGCTGAGGTGACATTAATCTTTACGTAGAAGTATTGACACAATAACAATCACTTACCTAAATAGATCAGTTGCAGTAAATTTCTTTTTGAATAGGGGATAAAGAGGAAGTAAAAAAGCGGATATTGGTTAATTTCACATCCACATTAATTGAATGAGATAAGACACGGTGTACAGGATATGACGACAAGATGCTATCAGGAGATGGCTTAGGAAGATGGTTTCAAGATGACACGGCTGTAATCGGATAGTCAGAAAACACTTCGGAATCCATCCGTAATCTTAAGTTAGATGTGATATTGACAGGGTTTACCTTCCCTGAAATGAATTCCGGATATCTGAGACTATGTAAAAGATTATGTAAGATGTTGGAACATGCAATGTTGATCATTACGTAAGGAACGAAAGTGGTATACGTATTAGGGACATTTGAGTAGAATCAAAGAATTTCTTAGTTATGGATTGAAACGATCAGATCTGAGAAACTAAAATTATTATGAGCCACCTACTATAAACCATTATGAGCGATGTGATCGTTTGGAATTTGACAACTACAGATGTCACAAATTGCATTGTAGAGATAATAAAATAGTGATATTGTTGATAACAAGAAGAACTCTACAATACAAAGCTTAAGAGCTTCTACGTAATGAAAGAGGTGAATCGGAACAAAACAAACAATATACATTTCACAAACTCTATACGAAAACAATAGAAAAAATAATAACGTTCAGACCAAGTTGACGGTATTCTTGATCAACAAATTACCACCATTTGTTACCTTGGTTTGGTTTACCTTGACCTTGGCCATGACCTTGACCATGTTCTGGTTTACCTGATGGGTGTGGGAAACCAGATGGATGAGATCCATTGTGGTGTGGGAAACCAGATGGGAAACCAGATGGCCATGGAAAGTCAGTTGGGAAAGTAAAGTTTCCTGGGAATGGGCAATCAGTTGGGAAACCTGATGGGAAACTGAAGTCAGATGGGAAAGTGAAGTCAGTTGGGAAACCTGATGGTAATGAGAAGGATGGTAAGGAGAATGATGGTGTTGAATCAGTTGGGAATGGTTTGAATGGAATAGCGACTGAAACTGAAGCTAAAGCTAATACGACAACGGATGATAATTGCATTTTATAAACGTATACTAAGTAATGTAGATCTTAACAGAAGGCTCAAATGAAGAGAAAATGCATGGGTATTTATAATGAAAAATTTCTGAAAACAACATGCACCAATTTAAAATGTCGATAAATTGCAAATTGATCGATCATACCAATGTAAAGGAGTTCATGCATATTACAAAATCAATCCAAGTAATAATTGTGGTAAGCCACGACTAAGGCCAATCTGATTAATATAAAACACAATGCTAACGGCAATATTTACCACAATAAACTGATAATGAAACGTTTTGGTATGAACAATATGAGCTCTTGGAGCAATGAACCATCGATGATCATAACCACATTAAACAATAGAGATTGATGGTAAGCTACAAATTCGCAATCGAAATATTGCTGCAACGATTGTATGGGACTCGGGTACATAGCCAGACGATTAGGAAAAATATCGGCAACTATCCTGAAATAATTGGATGTACACAATGCGGACAATTTAAGGTACAGTGGACTTCAGGGGTCCTTTTCTAATTTTTTGAGGGTTTGTGCAGGTTTATATCTTAGCTTTTAATGATGTTATAGATAACTGGGACCTCTCACAATCAGAAGAGCAATGTATCACAATTATGAAATTAACCTTTAATTTCATCCAGTGTATCAGAAGGATTAGGGGGTGAAATATTACAATCTTTAGATCTGTTTCAGATTCCGTCTCTAAGATTCCGGTATAGGGTTATAGTTATAAGATCCTGGCAGAAAATTCCGGTATAGGACTTATATACAGTGACTTTTTTATTTTCTTTTTCTTTCTATGGTATTGTCTAACATTACCGTAACTTTGCTTGATCGTCCTATCCTAGTCATTTGAGCAATTTCAGGGGTCTGGTCAATGTGTCAGCTAATATGAAATTCTACTATTTTGACTTCAAAGACCACTAGACGTTACTTCATTTAGTTTGGGATCTCTGGTGTAACTGAATGAACTCTCACTGAAGCATTTATTAGCTTAACTGAGTAACTGAGCTTTAGGACTCCGTACAGGTTTGCTAAAGGAATTACTTCTGGAGATGACGATTAATCTTATTCATTGGTTACATAAGCCATATATACAGACCCTCTTATATTTGAACCGCACCAAGTTCTAGGTGTTTAGACATTATTCTTAGAAACCCCGTAATGTCAATTTCAAGATAACTCACCATGCCATTACCTACAAGTCTACTGCGCTTTACTTTTGGAGTACATAATCATAATACTGGTTATCAAGATAACTGCCCCTCATTGAAGTCTTAACATTGGAAGCAAATAAACTTTTATTTTTACTCAATACGTTAGCAGCATCCTTATTCAACGGATCATTAGGATTAGGCTCCAAAAACAAGAAGTTTAGTCCTATGATAACCGAGTTCAAATTTAACACTGGAGACCAATCTTCTCGTAAGATATTAAGACAAATATTACCTTGAATATCAATGTTTGGATGATAAATCTTTTGTAAGCATTTGATCTTTGGAGGTTCCATTGGAAAATTATCATTGATGGTAATTTGAAAATTGAATTTGCCTCCTTTGTAATACCCTTCAGTTGGTTTGATCAGAATTTCAAAGTCTGAAATATTGTCAGGGTTTGGGAAACTTAGTTGAATGGATTTTGGTAAATCAAGTTCTGTTATATCTTTTTGTAAACGGATTTGTGAGGATTGAACTCTTGATTCTGTGGTGGGACTTGACTTATTAGCATTTTCCTCCTGTTTTTGTTTTTGTAATTGACGAAGTTTTAACTATTGTTAGTAACGTGTGATTTAGCACCGTGTTTTGTGTGATCTGTTTAAGCTCTTAGTTAGTACATACCATTATAAATCACAATTTCAGAGTGCGACTCCGATAAAGTTAGAGAGAACGGCTGCACGAACAGCTGCACGAACTTGCACGAGCTCCCCGGCTGCAAATACTGTTGATGCATTTATTTACTATTAACCACATAAGCCAATGTGTTGATATATTCCTTTTGTGTATCATAGAATATCCCATTGAGGGTAGGTAGAATCTGAATTTCTTTTTCCAATTGCACTTTTATTAGAGGTCTATTCTTATCTGTAAGTAACAGCATATATGGTGGTTTACTAGTACATTTGACATTGAATAACCATTGTAATTCATGGTCTATATCAATCAGGCAATCCATTAGTTGTGATACCTTCAGTTTTGTGTCAAATTGGAGGCTCAATTCTAAGTTAAACTCCTTATTTATATCATTAATCATCATATTATATTCATCAATTATTTTACATTCATTATTAAGGCAGATTCTAACATTAGTCCATAGCGACACGTCCTTTAAGTTCCGACGACAATTATCCATTAACTGTTTAACTATCGGATCAATATTCTTACCGTTTAACCTGCAAACTTGTAAGTACCACGATAGAAAATTGTTAGCATAGTAATTGGAAAAATGATAAGAACATGATTTAAATACTCGTAGTATCAATATGGACTCCAAATCTGTCGAGGGTGCATCATTGAATATCAATAGAATGCTTAATTTCTTTATTAATTGCCACAAAAGCGAATTTTTATTGATCTTAGATAGCCTACTACTGACTAAAGTCGTTATGATCTCAAACTCAGTTTTTGAGATGGTAGGATCTCTCTTAAAAAGTTCCACTAAAATCCTTTCATGATGGTTTATGATCGTATGATGATCATTGGTAGTCAACAAGTAACTTATAGTTATTACATACATTTCTTTAAGCACGTCATCCGGTACATTGCTTAAACTTTGCTTGAACGTCTGGATATGGAGATACCAATAATCATGAGCTTGTTTGAAAATTGCATAATATAACTGTTTGGGTATACCTATATCAATTGACGATGATTTATGTACGATTAACTCCTTAGACTCAATGATTTGGATGGTTTTATCGTTACCAATGTCATCTGAAATGATTTCATAGATTTGAGTACATAGGTCCATGATTGGTACCAGTAGTGGTAAATTCGCACTATCTTTATGTCTCACTTGGTCCTATCTCATCTCAACTATGGTAACATATAAAGACTTGATAAACTTTAATGATCCTTTGATTCCTCCTAATGATCCATTAAGTGATGCAATTTATAAGAATACCAAACAAGAATTTCTTCTACCCACCACTCAAACACCTCCACAATCCAATCAATTAGAAAAATCATCAAATATCACAAATACACCACAAACTACCAAGTCAAATATAGATAAGTGGTCAGTACGGAAAATAATAGCAGGAGCTCATAAAGGTTGGGTAAGATGTCTTGAAATAGATCCTGTAACCAATCAATGGTTTGTAAGTGGTGGAACAGATTCAATTATTAAGATTTGGGATCTAGGTACATCGAAACTAAGAGCAACAATAACCGGCCATATTATGGCAGTAAGAGCATTAAAAGTATCACAAAGGTCACCATATCTATTTTCAGGAGCAGAAGATAAAACAGTTAGATGTTTTGATCTAGAACGATCGAATTCTCCCCTGGGATGTGAGATTCGTAAATATCATGGGCATTTAGGTGGGGTTTACTCACTAGCATTACATCCTGAATTGGATATTTTGTTTAGTGGCGGTAGTGATTCAGTTATAAGAGTATGGGATATACGATCTAGAACGGAGATTATGACATTGACTGGTCATAAGAATGATATATCAAGTATAATAGCGTCCGAATCCGATCCTCAAGTTATTTCATGTTCAATGGACCATACTATAAGGTTATGGGATTTAAGGAAACAAACTACTGAATTGACAATAACCCAACATGCTAAGAGCATAAGGCTGATGATTGACCATCCAACTGAATCGACGTTTGTTTCAGGAGACACTCTGGGGAGAATTAAACAATGGTTAGTACCTCAAGGGGATTTATTGAATGAGTTTGGAGATTCTGGTGTCATAAATACAATGTCAGTGAACCATACTAACAACCATTTATTTGCTGGTTATGATGATGGAAAGTATGAAATCTTTGACTATATAAGTGGGGAAACCTTACAAGTTGGCCAAGGTACAAATCTGATATATAGTGGTAAATTTGATTTATCAGGGTTAAGACTATTAACGGGAGAGAGTGATCATAGTATAAAAGTGTGGGGTCAAGATGAAGATTGAATAAGTTTTTCTAATTTACATTCATTATCATTAATAATATACATATCCTACCACCCAAATCTCAATTGGTTGGCAGTAAAAGATGGTGGGACCCATTCCAACTTTCTTGGATCTAATTCATGCTTTTTCTTATCCTTTACCTTCTTAACTAATTTGTCATACATCGTCATGATTTGATCGGTTATAACTATGATATGTTGACCTTTATAGTATCTTAAAATTTGTAATGTGGTTAAAGTGTGTAAGATGTCAGTAGTAGTCATACAGGTTATTGATGAAATTTCTTCAATTGTTATTTCACCACTATTTGAATTTGAACTATTATTTGATTGTCTGCCTGACACTTCATCACTCTCGTCATCACTTAAAGGTGGGGGATTATTCTTTTTGGCCAATACTGGGTTGTTTCTTTCAACCAACAACTTAACTAAAGTATCAGTCCAAAATGCTCTATAAGATAATAACCCTAAATCAGATAATGGCTTTTCAGGACTTCCTGCCTTATTCTCAACATGTGATAACATATAAGAAAATTGAATTAACAATTTCCCATATCCTTTCTTTTGATAACATGGTAAGGTTAAAATACATGCCACATTATAATTTTCAGCATTTTCTTTCTCTTTAGAGAAATAACCAACCACATGATGACCTTGATCCGATTTTATGGTCATGACATAGAATAAGAAAGGATCAACATCATAGTATAAAGTTTTATGATCCAAGAACAACTTAGTTAATAAACAAATATTTCTACACCATGTTCTTTGTCTTCTACCATCAATTTCCCAGAAACTAACCTTTGAATCTCTATAAATTTCATTACCAGGAGGATGTTTCATCGAACACTTTGTTCTAAATCTTTCGAATTGTTTACGTGATCCAAAATATGATAATGTAAAGTCACAAATATAAATTTCATCTTCCTCCGTCAATTCAATAGGATAGGCTGAAAAGTACCATGGTTCGATTACATGTTCTCCAAAGATGATTGAAGATAAATTTCTAACTCTAGCAACTTCCAGATTATTTTGAGTCATTGATCCACCAGTTCTTAAACGTTTAATATCTTCCTCTCTTGTTAATTCCTCATTTGGTCTTTTTAACCCTTGAACATTTAAATTACCCAAATCCATTTCGTCTTCATTTTTGATTAATGGTTCGGACCCTTCCTTACTATCAGGCTGTGGTGTTCCTGATGCTGAATCACCAAATGGAGTACTGGTTTCAGATTTACCATTTTTAGTCTTCAGTTTACTCTTCTTTGTGATTTTCAGTTTAGAAGTTTTCTTCTCATCTACTTTAACTTCAGGAGATATGATGGCTCTTTTAAAATCTATACGATCAATTTCAATCCATTCATCTAATCTTTTATTATATTCTTGATAATGCACATAATAAACCTTACGCCCTTTCTTGGTATGTTCTTGAAGAATCTCAGCTAATCTATATTGTCCATCTTTGAAAGCAAAAACTTTACATCCAGGTATGATGTCATCAGTTGTGAATTTGGCTTCATCAGATTGTTCATCGTCTACTTTTATAGCGATTGATGCATCGGGAGATGGACTAATCAGCTTTTTATCTCTAGCCATGTTTGTTAGGATTTAAAAATTTTCGCGGTGTGAGATCAACAGGTTATAGGATGTTAGTAGAGATAGTGGATATGGTAGTAGTGAGAGTATCAGACTGCGATAGATGAACCAGAAACGATTTATTCTATGTACATAAATTCACTTTCGTTTGTGAGCCATCTCGTGACCAGTTAGTGTTCATAGGTTCTTAATTTTCGAAAACTCCTCCGCATCTATACCATCAATATTATGAACTACTGTCAAATATCCTATGTTATAATTGGAAAAATCCATTATGAACTTAAGCAACTTGAGCCTAAGTTTTATGGTATTCTTCAGCTCTGCAAACTTCTCTTCAACTTCTGTAGATATGTCATCGAATCTTTGGGCTTCGTCTAATGTGGTAATCAAATTTCTCTCAAGGCATGCCATGACAAGCTCAGGGTAACTCAAATCCCAAACGTTCCCATTACCATTCAAACCCGACAAGTAATAATTATCAACTGCCAAGTAGTTATAATGATCTTGTAACCTATCACGCAATAAAGAATCAGCATACAACCACATAGGTACGTATTTGTTAGTTAATTTTAAAGCTTTACATAAGTTCTGAACTTGGGATAATGGCAAATTGTAAGCGGTCTTGGATGCAACTGATTCATGATTGGAAGTCTTCAATTCTTCGGTGGTGTAATCGATAACTTGTTTGTTGTTCTTCATGTTCCATATTCTAGGGACAATGGATGGTAATATACAAGTCAGAGGAGTTATCTCCGGGATAGCATAACACAAAATGGGAGTGGTTTCCATAAAAATAGCAAATATAACTGCAAACATTGGAAGTTTGATAAAGTCTGTTGGGGTACGTTTCAACAATTGAAACTGAGCTCTAGTTAAACTGAATATATTAGGGTTTATTTGTATTGCATTTGTGTCATGTCTTATAATATCAGACTTGGTATTATCATTAAAGCTTTGGTTTTCTATTCTGTTCATGTAAAGGGTTTGGGCCATGATGGTGGTTAATTTCAGGAATGTTGGGATTCTTCTATCGATCGTCTTACCTTTATTGTCAACTTGATCAGTTATCTTAATATCTCTCTTTATAACCTTGAGTTGCTTCTGATTTGCCCAGACATTCACAACCCCTGTCTTATAAAAGTTCAACAAGACTTTTCCATACCCAAAGGTCTGCTTGAACTTAAGACTCATACCACTCTTGCTAGGATTTTGATTCTTTATGTCTTGATAAATCTCATTTTTTGGTTTGATTTCTATAGGTAAGGAACTAGAACAATTTATTTGGTCCTTGTTGGTTTTAGACCATAAAGACTTGAGAACTTGGTTGGTTAGGAGTTCCTTTTTTATGGTGTTGGATCTGGGTAACCAAAAGGTTCTTATTTCCATAATCAGATGCGATGGTCTTAGTCTCACCAGAGGTCTCGCGACAGGGTCTCAGTAGGTCGAATTCTAAGTCCAATATACGGGGAACATGACTTTAAGAGGTAGGATTGAAAATAATTTGTTCCATACTATAAAATACATTGCTTTAGATTATCAATTCCTTAGGTTATAGTTATGAGAATTCAGGAGGTCCAATGAGTGAAGGGGTGGAAATAATCACATGATTATTGTCTTCTGATAGATACCAAATGTTTGCTGCTAATGGTATAGTATGGTTATCTGATAATGGAATCGTTAGATTCTTCAGTGGTTCTGATTTGTGATAAGTAGGTTAAAGATTGAAGACCGTTACTAAAATTTTTATTTCTTAGTCAAAGAACTTAGCTTATATGACCTGGATCCTGGATCAGCATATCAGCATTTCTGCTTCCTCCTTGATAAATCTACTAGCACCTATGACGGTACACTTGCACAGATGCTAATTTTACTATACATACAATGGCCATGGCAAAAATAAAAAGTTAACTGATTCCCATGATTAATTCCGATTTAGCTCAAATTTACGTGGCAAATTAGGATTCTTTAGTATTAGCAATGCCAACAACCTGCTAGTAACTCCATTTGCTACAAGCCAAATTAGTGTGATCCAGAGTACCGGTTCCTGGAGGGAATCCAGAAATACAGAACCGTAGTTGAAATTATTCTTGCACCTTCATGCATCTTTGCTAATTATGAAGAATCCACAATTACAGGTCGAAGAAAAATTACGGCCAAATTGATGATCATGTAAATCTTCTAACGTTGACTTACTAACTGGCTTACAAATTTCATTTTGCTTAAGTAAGCCTATACCATTATACTAATTGTAGAGTGAATTGTGATTCACCTCGTCGGCCACCCAAGAAGGCAAAACCCGAATGCATAAATAAAACTTACGATAATTCTGCATAGGTCACCGTTTCGGTATTGCTAAAATGGGTCAGAGAATTACCATATTTGCCCATTCGCCGAATAAATTTTGGTGACGAGAACCTGAAAAGGCGTTCGGGGTTAATTTCGATTCACATAGTTAATGTCTCAATGAGGCAAGACCGACTTTTGCCCATTAAGGCTTTCATAGGAAGCTATTAATGATTTGCATAGTTAGCCATCAACATGCTAATCTGATATAGTAAGCAATTAATTTGGTAACGGGTAAACATTGTTCTCTTGCCACCAAGATGTTGATTAGTTATCTAGGCAGACTGATCTAATGAAAATCTATATAAACCTCAACCAAGAAGCCTTGAAGCCTTAGATCTTCATTAAGACAGTCTAAAACACTAAAAGTCAAAGCACATAATCATTACAGAGAACCATGTCAACACCAGAAACATTCAAAGGTATTGGATCATATTCACCAGAACACTGGAAGGATTCTAAATTGATTGAATTCAAATCAAGAAAGTTTTTACCTCAAGATGTTTTGATTAAAATTGAGTATTGTGGAGTTTGTGGAACTGATCATCATACTTATAATGGATCATTGGGTCCATATAAGGGAGAACATTGTATTGTTGGACATGAAATTGTTGGAACTGTTTTAAAAGTTGGAGCTGACGTTACACAGTTCAAAGTTGGTCAAACTGTTGGAGTTGGACCTGAAAGTGGAAGTTGTGGAGAGTGTAAGATGTGTAAATCAGGCGAAGAACAATATTGTCCTAAAGCAATCTTAACTTATGAAGGGACCCATTACAAGTCTGATGATTATATCACCAAAGGAGGCTTCAGTTCCCATATCATCGTCGAAGAATCATTTGTATTTCCTGTCCCTGAAAACTTACCCAAAGATCTTGCTGGTCCTTTAATGTGTGCTGGTTTAACAGTTTATTCACCAATCGTTAGAGCTATTGGAAGACACGCAGAAGGTAAAACTGTTGGTGTTATTGGTATTGGTGGATTAGGTCACTTAGCAATCAAGTTTTCTAAAGCTTTAGGTGCTAAAGTTGTAGCATTTTCAAGATCTTCTAAAAAGAGAGAAGACGCTTTAAAATTAGGTGCTGAAGAATTAATTGCTACCGGAGAAGATAAGGATTGGAATCAAAAGTTCTTCAGAGATTTTGATCTTATTATTAACTGTGCTTCAAGTTTTACTGAAATCAATTACATTGATTATTTCTTCACTTTAAAGGTAGAAGCTAGATTTGTGACTGTTACACTTCCACCAGCAACTGAGAAATTTGATTTCCCAACTTTCCCACTTCTTTTCAGTGGTATTTCAATTGTTGGGTCCATTGGTGGTAACAAAAGGGAAGTCATTGAAATGTTACAATTAGCAGCCGATAAGAAAATTTATCCAATTGTTGAAAAGCTTCCAATCAATGAGGAGAACGTTGTTAAGGCTTTGGAGAAGGTTGATACTGGTGATGTTAGGTATAGGGTTGTTTTAACTGATTTTGATAAGTTCTTTGGCTAATCAGCAGCTATAGTATAGCTATAAATGGGTTTGTATTACCGTGAATGTATGTTGAATTGTTTTATGGTGTTGGCTTCTATAGTGTTGTAGTCTGTTCTCATTTCGTATAACCTGAGCTTGTGATTGGACGGTCCATATGACATGCTAAGGCAACACTAAAAACGACAGAAATATAGGAAATATTTTCACTGAACATATCAACGCCTAATACAGATTAGAAAACAACAGACCTTACGTAGTAGAATTATTTATTTACAAGATATTTACAATAACATTTAATTACGACTTCTCTTTATTCTCTTTATTCTCCACCTTCTTCTCTACACCACTACTATTCTTCTGATCAGGTAGATTCGTTAACCCTAAAGATTCCCAATCACTTTGTTCCATCAATTGATTTTCCATTCTACACTTTAAATAACCTTTAGCCATTACTCTACAATTTGGACTATTATTGTTTCTAGTGACTTTGAGACACTTTAAGTATTGGTTCATTTGTTCAGTACAATCCCCAAAATGATCCAAAGGGAATGAACCCCTTTCAGGAGGAGTTGGGGTCCAGGTTTTAAAGTTACCACCAGGTGCACCACTAGCCATTAAGAATGAGCAGATTTGTTCGTGCGATGTTAGATCGCAGGACATTTACGGGGAATTAGAATTAGAGAACAGAGCATAGTCACGGGACACAAAGGACAAAGTAAAGACACAAAAAGGACACAAAATCAAGACACAAGTAACAGTATAAAGCCAATTAAGACTACATATAATACCTTACAAGCGTAAATGATACCAACCAGAAGAATTTCCACCCAAACTGATCTAAGTAAATGGATCGATTCACCGATTTATAATCAACTTATAACCTTTATTGAAGATCTACAAAACCTGATACTTGGTAAAGCGAATGATGATGAATTGCCTGAGTCCATTATAACAGAGAAGTTAGTATTCATACTTAACCGAATTGATACTATTATTGATGAAAATCCTGTACTAATAGAGAAGAATGTGTCAAGATTTGGGAAAGTTGAATTCAAGGAGTTCTATGATCAGGTGAGTCAAGAATCAAGTAACTTGGTCAGAGAGTTACAACCAAGTCTTTCAGATGATACAATAATCGAATTGACGACTTACTTAAATGAATCGTGGGGAAACAGAACAAGAATTGATTACGGATCAGGTCATGAATTAAATTTCTTATCATTCTTACTATGTCTCCAGAAACTTGATGTAATTACCAATAAGGACTACCCTAATATAATACTTCAAGGATTTACCAAGTATATAGCGATTATGCGTAAGCTTCAGAAAACATATTGGTTAGAACCAGCAGGGTCTCATGGGGTTTGGGGACTTGATGATTATCATTTTCTACCATTCCTATTCGGAGCTTCACAATTGGCACCCCATAGATTCATTAAACCTAAACTGATTCATAATGATGAACTTATTGATGCATATTATAAGAAGTATATGTATTTTGAGTGTATTCATTTCATAAACTCCGTCAAGACTATACCTAACAATAATGATAAACTAAGTCTTAGATGGCATTCTCCAATGTTGGATGATATTCTGGCTGCTAAGAATTGGATGAAAATCAAAGAAGGAATGATCAAGATGTATAAAGCCGAAGTGTTGCAGAAATTACCAATTATTCAACATTTCATGTTTGGTGATATTTTACAGTGTCCAGACGGAGTTAGCGAGTTTAAGGACCAAGAGGATGATCATGGCCATATACACGATCATGATGCTGAAAACACATGGGGAGATTGTTGTGGGATAAAGGTACCCAGTGCCATAGCAGCATCTGAACTGATGAGATTGGGGACCATACCTTTTGATTAACACCCAGCAAGGTATTCATAATATACATTCTATTTAAATCATAATTATATAACTCTTATTCAGTATAACCCACACTTGTAGCTATTAAAATATTTCTTGGAAAACTACCAGGTACAGGCATTAATACCTTCAACTTCCCTTTACCCTCTTCATACTTAGAAATATGAATGTACCCCAAGACATTGGTATTTAACAAGTCTCTTGGCAGTTTATTACTTAATGGTAGATGGGTGATAGCCACTATCAAATTCTCTAAATTATTGGTATAAAAGTCTTCAATTTTTTGTAAGAATTGGTCCAAATTATTTTCATCTTTTGGCTTGGTTTCACCATCGTCTCCTAAATCAGGTTCAAAAGAATCACCGGCAGGTGCAAATAATAAACTCGAGTTGAATGCTGAAGTTTCAACCACTTTATAAACAGTGAAATCTCCAGCAGTGATTTCAGTTTTGAATGGCGATAATGGGTTTCGGAAGTTTCCATTAAAGTATTGTTTGATAGTCTCTTCTTGACATTTTCTTATATAACTTTCATCTAATTCTACAACTCCTTCACTTTTAGGGACTTTAAAAATGGATAGTTGGTTCTTAAGGATTTTATGATTGAATTTTCGTTTTAAATCCATCAAAAACTTCTCATTACCAATTACAACAATGATATCGACTTCAAAATCAGCTACAATGTTCTCAATCAATCCAATATCTTTGATAGTTAATGGTGGAGTATCAATGATACACCCACTATTATTAACTACGGGATCTTGTTCAAACCTTGATAAGAGAGTTACACCTAATTGAGTGACTTGATGCTTGAATAAATCCAAGTTGGTATTGAAATCTTCAAACCCATAATTTTTTACCAATGGTTGTTTTGGATTATGGTAAGTTGTACCGGAAGTAACCGTCCCTCCATACCCATTAATACTTTCAAGATCAAAATTGTCGCTAACTGGAGTAGCTGAAATTGATCCTGGTAACGAGAATACTCCATCTCTTGGATTTAAATTCACCAATATCGGTTGATGATCCATTTTAAATCCATACGATGTTAATATTTTACTCAATACGGTTTTACCACTGAATTTGTTCCCTAAAATTAAAACTTTAGGCCCCGATTTAGTGGAACTGGAGTTAACAAGGTTATAGTCATTAATCTCTTGTCGTTTGGCTTCTAAAAGAAAATGCAAATTCAAATAATGTTTCATAGGACTCTCTTCACTTATGTACTCACTAATCTCTGATGGTTCATTTGAAGTATTGGAATTCTCTTTGTTGGACTTGAGATAATATTCAAGCTTACATCCCTCAGGTAATGGAGCATAAATTGAATATTTGACACCAGTTAATTCAAGTTCTGAATTTAATGGTAATTCAGTACCAAATATTTCACCAATTCCCTCGGTGATTTTTAGGACGAGAATCAACTTGAACGGGATTTCAAACCTCCACTCTTGACCTTCCTTGAGTTCGATATTTATCACAGTATTTTTAACATCATCGGGATCATTTTCTGATCTAAATCCTGGTATGGCTTCCATAATGATGAGCGAGAGAATACTGCGAACTCTAGTGCTGGGCTAAAGCCAACACTGGCACTGCGAAGTTTAGAGGAGACTATAGGATTCCAATCGTACATTAAGCCCGCTAAACTGCTGATGAAAAATCCAATTTCTTCGGTTTAATATTAGCTTGTCTATCCAGTAACTTGACTACCTTCCTTTCTCCAGTCTTATTGTGGATAAACTCAACATGGGTACTATAATCCACATCATGTTTGTTGTTATGGTTTCTCACTATCTCAGGCTTATCATTAGATAAAAATGGATTGACCAATTTCTTTGGTACTAAATCTTCATCATCAATTTCTTCATCACTGAAATACCCTTTAGACTTCCCATACCAATCATTAATCTTATTATCATCAATGACTTGACGTCCTGGAGTTTTTGGTATTTGCTTTCCATGTCCTAACCTTCTCGTTGGTGATTCATCTCTGGTAAATGATAGTATATTTGAAGGTGACTTTAATAAATTCGTATTAGATATGAAATTGTTATCGTTACTGCTTAAAAATACATCATCCTCTTCTTCACTTTCACTTTCAAATGTTAAACCATCATTAAGCTTTAATAATGTTTTCATGCTTAAGCTTGCCTTTAAAGATCTTGATGATGATGAAGTTGACATCGCCTTTCTTCCTGATCCTACAGTTGAAGGTGTTGGTAAGAAAAAATCAGTTACATTGGTTGTAGGATAGCTAAGGCTATTTTCAATATTACTTCTTTTCTTTCTAATTCTAGGTGATTTCTGAGGAGTAAAATCAGGAGTTACTGGCATTAAACTATTACCAAAGGTCTTAGCAGGGGTTTTGATTCTATCATCTTTCTTCCTGGTTGCAGTTTGAGGAGTTTTAAGATTTAATGGTGATTTAAATGGTTGAGACTTTCTACCTCTAGGAGGTGTTGAGGGTACAAATGACATTTATGTTAACGTGCTTGTGTACTTTGATATTCTATGAGTTATGTTTGCCTGTGTCAAGAAGTATGTATAACTTTATGGAGCAAATTGGATTTAAGTGATTGATAGCAAAAAAAGGATAAAACACGTCTTTGAGGTTTTGTGAATCGCGCGATTTGATGGCTGGTTAGGTTGCAAAATGTAAATACAAATCATTTGCTGAACAATTGTGTGACTTTATGACCTGGCTCTAGCCGTTTGATGTCAACAACAGTTCATCACTTAAGGCTGTTATATAAATTTAAGCGGGCCTAATATAAAGAGATGTAACATATTGAGCCTGCCACAAAAGGTAAGGGTCTGACACAGTCGCGTTATGCATCCTATTTATATGCGTTCTATATGTCCTATATATAATGATATATGCAAGGGGCAACTCTAAAGAATCCAACTGTTACCCTCTAAATTTTTACTAAACTTATTTTTTTTATTCTCTATCTTTCTCCCAATTGCCAATTCAACTGCATCATAAAAATACTTTGTAGGTCTATTAGTGATGGGGTTTAGCCCTACACTCAACCATGATAATCTTTGAGGGTTTGTAGCTTCATCACAAGTTATATCGAATATTCGATTATCCAGCAAGTCTAATTTCTCTAACTTGACTAATTCACGAGTTAAGTGAAAAACTCGTGGAAGTTGATTTGTGCTAAGATCTAAACTAACAGGATGATTAGGTATTTCAATGGTAGTTATATCATTGATCCTATTAGCTTGAAACTTGATTTCAGTAAACCTAGAGAATTGATTATGTTTGTGGTTGAATAAGGGAATCTGATTTGTCAATTGTGTAAAGAAGTTATCACCAAAGTCTAATTTCAAAACGTTTGGTGGATAATTCCAATTGTCAAGATTACTTAACTTGTTTATGTAGAATTTCAATTCTTGCAAATTGACCAAAGATTCCCAATTATATTCATAGGTTTGTAAATCAGTTATAAAGTTCGATGAAAGATTTAACTTCGTCAACAGTTTAGGAAACTTGAAGAACTTTAAGGTGTTAATACCACATCCACTCAAATTCAATTGCTGTAGATTTGGAGGGAAAATGATTTTATCTCTTATGAGATCATTATCTTGAAAATTGTCAAGTAAATGTTCACTACCTATTGTTAAAGTTTTAAGATCACTTGGGAAATTGAATTGAAGAATTTGATTGGTCAGTATATCAACATCAAACTCAATCTTGGTGAAGTCTAAGTCTAGAACTTGTAGACTTGATGGGAGATTATTGAAATTATAAATGTTAGTGAACTTATTATGCTGTAAATTTAAGATTTTTAAAGTTTCAGGCCATTGAAGTGATGTGATACTTTGATCGTTTAAATCATTATAACTCAAGTTTAATTCATTCAAGTTTGGCCATTTAGTTTTGGAATCACTCAATGTCAGTTGAGTCAAGGTTCGAATCTTATTACTGGAAAGATCCAACTTCCTAATGGATCTTGGCAATAAGTCACAGTATAACGTATCTATTTCATTATATGATAACATCAAAGTCTTTAAATTCTGGGGTAAAGTTGGTAATAAGGAATTTACATTTCTTCCTATTCCAGACCCATTTATGTAAAGTTCTTGTAAATTGTCTAATAAAGGTATAGTAAGAATCTTTGTAGATGGAAACCAAGAAATATCCAAACTTTTCAAGTTTGGTGGGAATTTGTAATCAGACCAGTTCACAACTTCATG
The DNA here is from genome assembly GCA_030574835.1 of Yamadazyma cerambycidarum. Lineage (NCBI taxonomy): Eukaryota > Fungi > Ascomycota > Pichiomycetes > Serinales > Debaryomycetaceae > Yamadazyma > Yamadazyma cerambycidarum. Next base: position 248,678 of record JAJMFR010000016.1, read on the forward strand.
ACCTAAGAATTCAATTGAAGTTAGCTTCTGTAAATGGGGCAAATACTCATTGAGTAACGATTTTATATTCTTAACTTCAAACCTTGCTAATTCTAATCTTGATAAGTTTGGTAATTGAAGAACCGATTCAAAATCCTTTGCTTCAAACCTACAATGTTCAAAAAGGATTTCTATTTCCTGTGACTTCAAAAACCGATCATGATATTTCTTAATCAAATCATACATGGAATAGAAATCAGCCCCTACTATCAATACAAGTTTACGAGGTATTATCAGTGGATTCAAGGACAAGAAATCATCAATTTCTCCAAAGTAATTTAGATCATAAATGTGTTGATTTCTCCCAGTTACATCGAAATCTACACAAACATGAGTTTGCTTGATGGGACTTATGATGAGATGTAATTGTTTTGAATAATATTCTGATATGATCAATTGTCTTGTTTCCCAATAAAGAAAAAAGTTTCGTATATATAAGCCCGGTAAGTATGATAAAACTGTTAAAATGACATCCTCTGATTGATCATTAAGGGATTGTAGTAGGGTTTCAATCATCTTAGTAATGCGAATTTGATGAGTTAGTTAGAGAGTCAATATGGTATGAGAAGCCAATATAGTACATCATATATAATACATCACAGGGGTGGCAGTAACAATTGAATTTTGCTTACACTGGATAGATAGAAATTCAGTTCCTTATAGTGTACTTTTATTTTCGTTTGTGTATCCTTGCAATAGCTAAAGGATTAAAGAATATGTCTAAATTCTCCTATTATTGGGAGTGCAGTCTAATGAAGGAACAAACTCTAGAAAAATTCCAAAAAATCATGTATATTGGGCCCCATAGCTAGGTGTAAAGTGGCAGAGGAAAACGACCTGGTATTTATAGTATTAATTATAAAGTACGTGTGGCTATTGAATGTGATCTATCACAAGAAGCATATTAAAACGGGTGAGGAGTAAAAAGAAAGAATCTCCTGATTCTCTCTAGATTACATTGAATCTACTTCAATGAACCAGTTATAGCCAGATGAATTCAACCAACCTTTTATTTCCAATATTCAAACCTTGTGATACTTCTTTATGCCCGATATTTAGATAGATAACAAAATCGTGTAAAGACTAAAATTTACGTATCTCAATAATGAGAGGAATTAGAGGGACCCTTTATTATAACCGATTCCCAACCAAGAGGGATATTCTCGGATTAATAAGCCGACTGATTAACTTAAGTTTTAAGAATTTATAACCTTATTGAGGCCCTAGCTCACATTTGCCATGGTTTATCACACCCATGTCGCTCGTAAACTTAAGTGGGGAACACATCTTACGTTCATAATTACAGCAAACTGATAATGGACTTTCATTGGCTAGTTCTAGAATGTATTACTAATAACTACTATATTACACTAGCTAATGTTTGTGTATTTTAGACCAATATCTGATTCTTTAAACTACAAGAAAAACAGCCCCTCTCAAAATAGCAATACCAGCCCATCGTTAAACGCTTTTCCCGAGCTTGAAATCCGCTAGAGTTACACCGACTTGACTCAAAATTCACACAAAATCTTAGATTTTGAGAAAGGTTCACCAGGAAAAAAATTATTTGTGGACAGCGGGTTACTCACTTTATATACAAACGAATAATCCTTGTGACGACGTTTCAATTCGAATCAAAACGTAGTAGTGTAGTTATTGTAATAATAGGTAAAGTCAATAGGTGATTTCAAACGAATTTCATTGGTTAGTTTCAAGGTTGTATCTAGTTTAAGCATACACGTCAATTGAATTAGCAAGTGTAATTAAAGAATATCTTAAATAAGAATTAGACACTATAATAGATAGAGAATCATTCAAAACCAAGTACGTCAGAATCGTAATCAGAAAGCATAAAATATTCATATACATAATTTTAATTTAATAATAGAACCATCTACCACAAAGTCAAAAATGAGTTTTTCGTCAATATTTTGTTGCAATAGTGATAGTAGAGATGATAGTGATGAAAACAAGTATATAAATCATTCACACGATAAGAAACCCATTAATGAAACAAATGAACCTAATTCGACTTCTCTACAAGTTGATAAGAAGAAGAAAGATAAAAAAGAATGCAAAGATTTTGATGATAATTCAATAAATGAAACTGAAACCATTGCCAATACCAACGAAGAACCAACTCCAACAACTTTAGATTCTAATAAAATGAATCAAGACAACTCAATCGATACCAAAGGTTCATCGTCAAGGCAGCATCAGAATCAAACTCAAGACCAAAGTCCATCACATGACCAGGACCAAACGCAGAACAACACTATCAATCAAGACCCACAGAATGATAAATCTGCCCAAAATAATCAAGCAAGACAATCAGATAATGTGATCATTGCCCAACAAAATAATAATGAAGATGTAGTTGATTTGGATTTACAGAATTTAGATGAAGAATCATTAATGGATTTAACTAAGTTTCAAGAAGGACAATACCAAAATCCTGAAACTGGTTGGTTATTAGGAAAAAAAGCACCCGAATTCAAAAATAAGAAATGTCTTGTTTTAGATTTAGATGAAACATTAGTACATTCATCATTTAAATATTTAAGAACTGCAGATTTTGTTATACCAGTTGAAATTGATAATCAAATTCATCATGTTTATGTTATAAAAAGACCTGGAGTTGATGAATTTTTGAAGAAAGTTGGTCAATGGTATGAGGTTGTTGTATTTACAGCATCAGTTCTGAAATATGGAGATCCATTATTAGATAAATTAGATTTATTCGATTCGATTCATCATAGATTATTTAGAGATTCTTGTTATACATATGAAAACAACTTCATCAAGAATTTAAGTCAAATCGGTAGACCATTGTCGGAATCCATTATTATTGATAATTCCCCTGCTTCATACATTTTCCATCCTCAACATTCAGTTCCAATTAGTTCATGGTTTAGTGATACTCATGATAATGAATTAGTGGATTTATTACCATTTTTGGAAGATTTATCAAAGAAAAATGTCGATGATGTAAGTTTAGTATTGGATGTAATGATATAACATCGATGTCATCCTAGTTCAAATTCCTATCCAAGCTGGTCTTTATAGATTATAGATTAATAAATGAGATACGTATCGACCCTCTAACTTTTAGTGCGCATCTCATCGCATCATAAAAATTAACTATAACCCGTTATAATGAAAATAAAGACCATCAGCAGATCATCGGAAAATTATGTACCGGTAAGGAATACCCAAGAGTCTAACTTGCCAAGGAACTTAGATCCAGCATTACACCCTTTCGAAAGAGCTCGTGAGTATACAAAAGCATTAAATGCTACTAAATTAGAAAGGATGTTTGCTCAACCATTTATTGGGCAATTAGGAGATGGACATAGGGATGGTATTTACTCAATAGCGAAGAATTTTGATAGCATAAACCAAATAGCAAGTGGATCAGGTGATGGGGTCATTAAATATTGGGACTTGACCACAAGGCAAGAGATCATAAGTTTTAAAGCTCATTATGGGATGGTTAGTGGATTAGTAGTTACACCAAAAGCTCATAATATGTTATCATGTGGAGATGATAAAACCATAAAGTTATGGTCAGTCAAGTCACAAGATTTTGATAGCAGTGTTGAAGATACTGAACTTTATAATAATCAAGGATTGATTAAAACCTACTTAGGAGAACATGCATTTAAAGGATTAGATCATCATCAAGACGATGGGATTTTCGTGACAGGAGGAGCCGAAATACAATTATGGGACATGAATAGAAGTAACTATATTCTGAATTTATCATGGGGTGCTGATAATATTAATACTGTCAAGTTTAATAAGACCCAAACTAATATAATAGCATCAGCTGGTAGTGATAATTCTATTGTTTTATATGATATCAGAACCAATAGTCCAATCCAGAAAGTTGTCACGAATTTAAGAACCAACGCTATAAGTTGGAATCCAATGGAAGCTTTCAACTTTGCAAGTGGAGGTGATGATCATAATGGATATTATTGGGATATGAGGAATTTAACTCGTAGTTTGAATGTTTATAAAGATCATGTATCATCAATCATGGATATTGATTTTTCTCCAACTGGTGAAGAATTAGTTACCGGAAGTTATGATAAAACCATTAGAATCTTTAAGACAAGACAAGGACATTCAAGAGATATTTATCATACTAAAAGAATGCAAAGAATTCATGTAGTGAAATTTTCAACTGATTCTAAGTATATTTTAAGTGGTAGTGATGATTATAATATCAGATTATGGAGAGCAGTTGCCAATGAAAGAGCCAAGATCAAATCAAGTAAAGAAAGATCTAAGATGGAATATGACAACGCATTGAAAGAAAGATTCAAACACATGCCAGAGATCAAGAGAATTTCAAGACATCGTCATTTACCAAAAGCTGTTAAGAAGGCTAAAGAGATTAAGAGTATTGAATTGAATGCTTTGAAGAAAAGACAAGATAATAATAGGAAGCATTCTAAGAAAGGTAGTGTACCATTCGAATCGGAAAGGGAAAAGCATATTAGGGGAACTTCTATTAAAGAAGATTGAACTTAACCATGTTTCTACCATGGAATTTAGAGTTGGATTTGGTTAGTGGAGATATGTCTCAGGAAATGCTTACTGACTCGTAAATGTCTGGACCCTCAATCCTTTATAAGGATGGCTTTGGCCACTCAATAATGTTTATGACTTTCTAATATATAGCACCATATAACACCCTACGACATTTCAGATGATCTATAGCCGTTCACATTCAACATCATAATTGTCACCTTATTTTTCAACAACCGGATGTTTCAGAATCGTAAGTGAGTGAGGTGGTGAGACTATGAAAACAACTAAACTTGAGCACAAATAGAAACAACCTAGTCAAACGGTTTATATAGCGTATCTTATGACCTCAAATATCATTGGTATTCCATAGCACTTTCAAACTTATAGTTCTGTCCGTATTTAAACCCTTCGGCTATCGTTACCAACTTTACCGCATCACACGACTGAAATCTGTCAAATAAAATTGCTCTAAAAAATGCGAACTAAGGAGTCCTAATATCAATTTATCACTGATACTTATCACATTTAATTAAGTCATTTTTACAGTTAATGAATTATAAATCAAAGTAATCAAACCATTATCCGCTATATAAGTAAGGAGCCATCTGCCACAAACACGAATTTCTTTTTGTCAATTTTTTAAGAATATAAAAACTGAAAATTTCCAGGAAAGTTTAACAACCGTTAACCCAAGGACAACGATTTTCTGAATAACATAAATTTTATTAGAGTAGAGTGCAAAGGTAAACCACAAATCCAGAGTCAAGTCAAGAAATAAGTACAAACACAAACACAGACACAAACACAAACAGAAAAAAACATTGAAGGTACTATAAAATGCCAGATAAACATAAAATGAAATTCTTCAATTTCAATAAAAATGATGAAGAAGCATTGACTCCTTCGAATTCCAATCATTCGGCTACTGGGAAGAAATTCTTGGGTTTCCATATAGGAAAACATGATTCAATGGATTCTTTAAGTTCACCTACTTTAAGTAACACTTCTGATCATCGTAAAGAACAGCATCATGGTTCAACAACACCAGTACCAACATCAACTACTACAAGTGCATCAAACTTAAGCCCAGGACAAGCAAACCATCAAGCACCAGGAATGACTGCTATAGTCAGTCCAACTCCTCAAGTTATCAATCCAACAAGAAGTGGAAATTCACCTAATACTACTCAAATTAATCGAGAAGATTCTAATCATAATTTTATGAAATCCAACTCCATGGTTGAATTGAAGAAGTTTTTCAAACCTATTAAGAAGAACAACACTATTACCAGAAAGGATGGGTATGACAATAAAATACATTCACCACCACCAATTGCTCAAAACCAATATTATAGCCAAGCTAGTAGTAATAATGGATTACCAAGTAGGGAACACTCATCGACGTCATTGGCGATTTTAATTAATCAAACATCTAATCAATTATTACACCATGCATCAATGACCAATGGACATAATTCACACTCAGCAAAAGCTCCATTTACAGATGATGAATCACCTTTGGTGCAAAAGTACGGTAAAATAGGTAAAGAGTTAGGTAGTGGAGCTGGTGGATCAGTCAAATTGATTATAAGACCATCTGATTCAAAGACATTTGCTGTTAAAGAATTTAGACCAAGGCGTAATACTGAATCTTTAAAAGATTATACCCGTAAGTGTACTGCTGAATACTGTATAGGTTCAACTTTGAAGCATCCCAATATCATTAAAACCATTGATATAATCCATGAGAATAATCGTTACTATGAAATCATGGAATTTGCTCCAATTGATTTCTTTGCTGTTGTTATGAGTGGAGAAATGTCAAGACAAGAAATTAATTGTTGTTTAAAACAAATCATAGAGGGAGTTAGCTATTTACATGGGTTAGGTTTAGCACATCGTGATTTGAAATTAGATAATTGTGTGTTGACTATGGATGGTATCTTGAAGATTATTGATTTTGGTAGTGCCGTGATCTTCAAGTATCCATTTGATCAATATGGTAATTCAAAAGATTCAATTCATCATTGTCATGGAGTAGTAGGTAGTGATCCATATTTAGCACCTGAAGTTTTAAAGAATTCAAATTCTTACAATCCTCAACCTGTTGATTTATGGTCAATTGCTATTATTTATTGTTGTATGACATTAAAGAGATTCCCTTGGAAAATTCCAAACCCTGATAAGGACAATAGTTTTAAATTGTATTCAATGGAAGATGATAATTGGCATGATTATAAGATAAGTAATGAATGTCATAAGTTATTATTAAAACAAAGGAAGTTAAAAAACATGATAGTTAGACTGAATAAGAGGAAAAAGAGTTTAGTAGATGAGAGTGAAAATCTGCCAAATCAATTGAGAGCTCAATCCGATAGTTATAAAGAGGAAAACAAACAAGAAAAGGAATTGGATAAACATGAGACTAAAGGAAGTGATGAAAAGGAACATGAACCGGAACATGAGCCGGAACATGAGGGACATATGGAAGGTGTAGAGACTCATGCAGAACATGTAGAACGTACAGAAGTAGAGTTTGCAGAGCAAGTAGAGCCAACAGGAGAAGTAGAACCGACAGAAAGTTTAGAGCATGCAGAACATAAAGAGCATGAAGAACATGAAGAGAAGCACTCAGAAACAAATAGGCACCTTCAAGATCACCGAGAACGCAGAGACCACAAAGATCATGATGAACACGGTGAAAGAGAAGAAATTTTATCAGAAGAAAAAGTACAATCAATTCTTCAAGAGTTAAAAGACATTGAAAAGCAATTGGATGAATTTGAAATTAAGAAACAACAACTCAAAGCTAAATTTATGGAAACTAAAAAGCATCAGGAACCTGATCATATGGAAACTGAAGATGAAGGTAATAAGAAGAAATCTCATAAGCAAATTCATGGTCCTTATAGATTAATGAGATTAGTACCACATGCATCAAGACCCATAATTTCCAAGATGTTAGAGATTGATCCTAGTAAGAGAGCAACATTAGATGATATACTAGAAGATGAATGGATTAAAGAAATCAAATGTTGTACATTGAAACGAATTGTCAAAAGTAATGAAAATGTAAGTGCTGGTGTTAATTTCGATGAAGATGAAGAAGATGTTTTAATAAAAGGAGAGCCTGCTCATAATCATACATTAGTAGTTGATAGTTAATGAATAATGACATATCACAATTATCTTTAGACCCCACCCTAAATGTGTAGAGGGTCGCTCCCTATCTTATCTCGTTCGCACTAAACTACCACTGGACCTAGCACCTAAGATATGCCCCAACACCCACCTATAAACCCTAGTCGGTTTAAAACAAACCTTAAAATGGCTATAAGTAAGCTTCAGTTTATTCAAGAGAAGAAAACTGCCCTTACTAAACAACAAAGAAGGCAATTGGCTGATCTTTTAAATCAAGGTAAAGAATCAAGTGCTAAAATAAGAGTTGAAAACATTATAAGAGATGACATTTATATTGAGTTATTGGAGTTCATTGAACTTTATTGTGAATTAGTATTGGCAAGGTTATCATTGATAATCGACCAATCAGTATGTGAAGAGAGTTTATTAGAATCTGTGTCCAGTATAATATATTCAGCATCACACACTGAATTGAAAGAATTAACCCAGGTCAAAGAATTATTGATTCATAAGTTTGGAGTTGAGTTTGGTAAAAAAGCTTTGGATAACACTGATGGTCATGTACCTGAAAAAATCGTTAAAAGATGTAAAGTTCCACCACCAAGTGAAGAACTAGTGAATTTATACTTATGTGAAATTGCTAAAGCTTATGAAGCCACATATTCTGGTTTAAAAGATGAACCCAAAGATGGACCAGCTGACGATGATGATCCTAGTGGGGGTATTGGTTTAGAACAACCAGAACTCCTGGAATCACTTGGAAAGCCTGAAGAGGTTAAAGACGATAAACCTAATAAACCCGTTAATGAGTTAGATGCATTAAAAGCAAGATTTGCAGCTTTAAAGAGGTAGAGCATTCTCTATTCATAATCAATACACAGAGACTATAATATGTACATAGTACATAATCACTTATCACCATAATGTCTAAGTCTAGAGTAATTCTCAATGACGTTATGGTATAGTTGGCTCGTTCACAGCAATGTCGCGCCTTAACCACTTCGTTGAAAGATTTTCTCACTCCTGAGATTCAAACAATAATTGTTGAGGTAACTTTGTAACTCTATCATAATTAAATTCCATTGTAATTATTATTATTTAATATAAGATTTATAACACCATCACGTGCATATTTTCCCTTAATACAACCAACCACAAAGGGAATTGAATATCATTTAAAAGTTTGAAACAATCATAGATTAACATTAATAATCATCACTCATAAATCATGGATTTAGATACAGATGTACCAATGGAAGATGTTAGTGATGAACATCATGATACAGTTGTAAAAGATAAGAAACCACAAAACTTAAGTTTAGAGAGTATTGGACAATTAGATAAATGGATTGAAAAATTAACCAATTGTGAACCATTGTCAGAAACTGATGTTAAGAAATTATGTGATATGGCAATTGATGTCTTACAATTCGAAGAAAATGTTCAACCAGTTCAAGTACCTGTAACAATATGTGGAGATGTACATGGTCAATTTCATGATTTAATGGAATTATTCAAAATTGGTGGCCCATGTCCTGATACTAACTATTTATTTATGGGAGACTATGTTGATAGAGGATACTATTCAGTTGAAACCGTATCATTTTTAGTTTGTATGAAAGTCAGATATCCTAAAAGAATCACCATATTAAGAGGTAATCATGAATCAAGACAAATTACTCAAGTTTATGGATTTTATGATGAATGTTTAAGGAAATATGGTAGTGCATCAGTTTGGAAAATTTTCACTGATTTATTTGATTATTTCCCAATTACTGCATTAGTTGATAATAAGATTTTCTGTCTTCATGGAGGGTTAAGTCCAATGATTGAAACTATTGATCAAGTTAGGGAATTAGATAGAATTCAAGAAGTACCTCATGAAGGTCCAATGTGTGATTTATTATGGTCAGATCCTGATGATAGAGGTGGATGGGGGATTTCTCCAAGAGGTGCTGGTTTCACTTTTGGTCAAGATATTTCTGAACAATTTAATCATATGAATGATTTAAGTTTAATTGCAAGAGCTCATCAATTAGTTATGGAAGGATTTTCTTGGTCACATCAAGAATCAGTGGTAACTATTTTTTCAGCTCCAAATTATTGTTATAGATGTGGTAATCAAGCAGCTATAATGGAAGTTGATGAAATGCATAATAGACAATTCTTACAATATGATCCTTCAGTAAGACCTGGTGAACCAACGGTAACAAGGAAAACTCCTGATTACTTTTTATAGTTATGGCTAATGATTGTTGTTAATTCATATTCAGTTCGATTCACTTTGTAGTAGTTACGTCATATCATCTCTACTTAGGACTTAACTAGTTATGGGGTTCTCAATGAGAGCCAAGGTCGCGCCCTTGCCAAAATCCTTCCAACCAACCAGAACCAACATGTTGCGCATTATAAAATTTTCAAGACATAATTATGTTAAGAACAAACATTAAAGTACCTAAGGGTTTAGGTACAAGTTTATGTAATATAAGAACCATCTATACCCCAGTCTTGGATCAAGATATTAATATCACCAGATCTGGTAAAGTAAATGTATCAGTTGGACCAGGAGGACGTTCATCAAGAACTGGTTATGTTGCAACTGTATTCGGAGCTACAGGATTTTTAGGACGTTATTTAACATCTAAATTAGCTAGACATGGTACTACTACAATTGTTCCATTTAGAAATGAAATGAAGAAAAGATTCTTGAAAGTTACAGGTGATTTAGGTGTGGTCAACTTTGTAGAATGGGATCCAAGAAATATTCAATCAATTCAAGAAGCTGTTGCTCATAGTGATATAGTGTATAATTGTGTTGGTGTAGACTATCCAACCAAAACTTTCTCAATAGCTGACGTTAACGTTGGAATCACTCAAAGAATTGTTGATGCCGTAAAAGAAGCTGGTAATCCAAGATTTATTCATGTGTCTTCATATAACGCTGATCCAAATTCCCTGTCAATCTTTTATGCCACAAAAGGAATTGGTGAACAAATTGTAAGAGAAAATTTACCAGATGCCACCATTGTAAGACCAAGTCAAATGTTTGGTCGTGAAGATAATTTATTAAATTATTTAGGACCAAAATTAAAGATGTGGACTCCAAATAAAAACCAAAAAGAAATCTACCCAGTTCATGTCACTGATGTTGCCAGAGCTTTAGAACACATTGGGTACGATGATTCAACTGTTGGTGAAACTTTTGAATTATATGGACCAGAAAAATTAACTTATAGAGAAATAAGAGAAATGATCCATGGTATCACTCAAGATTTTTCCCAAGTTGGCCCAATTTCATACAAATTTGCTGATTATGAATTACCATTGCCAATAGCTAAATTAGCAGCTGATTTAAAACAATTAGTATATTGGAGATTAACTAATAGTGACCAAGTTCAAAGACACGTTATAAATCAAGTAATTGATACTAATGCTAAGACTTTCCAAGATTTAGGTATAACTGACATTACCCAATTAGCTGATGTTTTATTTACATACGTTAAACATTGGAGACATCCATTAATTGCTGAAGAAGGGGCTTCAACTTCATCAGCTAAAGAAGCTAAGAAGTTACGTGAAATTCAACATTTTACATAATATTTATAAGGATAGAATGCATGCATGAATTACTGATGTACCACCTCTATACTTTTCTGGTGTTTTATCTCTAATGCTCACACTACCATTATCTATGGCTCCGGTCTAATGCGAAATTATTCATGATATCTATCATACCTGAACCTATGGAAATAACTAATTTGCCTGATAAACAGAAGGCTGAAATCTTGGATAATCTTTTCGAGCCATGTCCTACATTAACCAACCTTCTTATTGAAAAGTTATTCAATAAGGGTCAAATTTACTCCAACTACACCGAATTAATAGAAACTGCAAGAACTGAATTGTTAGAATATTTGAAACAAGCAGAAACAGAAAACCCTATCAGACCCGAAGTTTCCAAGATCATAGCAGCACATCCAAGACTTGGTGCCAGTAAGAAGTTATCAGATCATTCATCAAGTGAACAAAAGTCTTTACAAGGATCAGCTGAAGAAGCTGAGAAATTAACGTTGTTAAATCACCAATATGAGCAAACATTCCCAGGATTAAGGTATGTTGTTTTTGTCAATGGTAGACCAAGGTCAATAATCATGGAGAATATGATCGAAAGAATCAACAGAAATGATATAAAGTTAGAGAGGATTGAAGCATTCAATGCCATGTGTGATATAGCATTAGATAGAGCAAAGAAATTGGGTGCAAAGTTGTAAATAATTGAAACAACAATTGGCATCATAAACCTGTGATACACAAATAGAAGCATCAATAACCAGGAAACCGTTTACATATATAATTAGTACCTCGACGTTAATTAGTTAATAGATAACCCATATCTCACTATCTAAGGTAGTGCTCATACTAACCCACACTTCATATCTTCGCACTTATCTTCGCACGACCTAGTTGGACGAATTAACCCTGAACTGGAATTAATTTTATTACACAAAGATGGTATGTAATTCAATCAATTGATGTTCAAATTTAAATTTAGGATTCATCAATGTATTAATACAAAAGCCTTGCTCTAGATTGGCATTTGCGTTTGTTTAATAGATCCTTTAACAAATTGGAAATGACCCCTTAATCAACAATTACTAACCAATAGGCTGGAGCTTTAGAAAATGCTCGTAAGGAAATTCAACGTATTTCTTTAGATGATGCTAAAGAAGACCAATATGGACAAATCTTTCTGGTTTCTGGTCCTGTTGTTGTTGCCGAAAATATGATTGGTTGTGCCATGTATGAATTAGTTAAAGTTGGTTACGATAATTTAGTCGGTGAAGTCATTCGTATTAATGGTGATAAAGCCACAATTCAAGTTTATGAAGAAACTGCTGGTGTTACTGTTGGTGATCCTGTTTTAAGAACTGGTAAACCTTTATCAGTTGAATTGGGTCCAGGTTTAGTTGAAACTATTTATGATGGTATTCAAAGACCTTTACAAGCAATTAAGGATCTTTCTCAATCAATTTATATCCCAAGAGGTATTGATGCTCCATCATTATCAAGAACTGTCAGTTATGACTTCAAACCAGCTAATTTAAAAGCTGGTGATCATGTTACTGGTGGTGATATCTTTGGTAGTGTTTTCGAAAATTCTTTATTAGATAACCATCCAATTTTAGTACCTCCAAGAGCTAAAGGTACAGTTGTTTCTATTGCTGAAGCTGGATCTTATAAAGTCGATGAACCTTTATTAGAAGTTGAGTTCAATGGTAAAAAACATTCTTATTCAATGATGCATACTTGGCCTGTTAGAGTTCCAAGACCAATTGCTGAAAAATTAGCAGCTGATTATCCCTTATTGACTGGTCAAAGAGTTTTAGATTCATTATTCCCTTGTGTCCAAGGTGGTACTACTTGTATTCCTGGTGCTTTTGGTTGTGGTAAGACTGTTATCTCTCAATCATTATCAAAATTCTCAAATTCTGATGTTATTGTTTATGTTGGTTGTTTTGCTAAAGGTACTAAAGTTTTGATGTCAAATGGTAATGATGAATTAATTGAAAACATAGAAGTTGGTGATTTTGTTATGGGTAAAGATGGTACTCCAAGAGAAGTTGTTTATTTACCAAGAGGTAATGATGTTATGTATAATATTACTGAAAAAGCTTCTCATGATTGTGCTATTGGTTATACTGTTAATGCTAGTCACAAATTGGTTGTTAAAACTCCTTCCACCATAAAAATCACTGATGAAATTATTAACGGTCGTAAACATACTTCAGTTGTTTATTTCAATTATGTTGATGTTGTCATTTCTTCAGCAAGAGGTGGTGATCAACGTCAAATCAAAATGGTTAGAGAATTCACAAAGGTTTTCAATGGTGAAAATGCTAGAAAATCTGCTAAAGAGTTTTCTCGTACTATCCCTCAAAATGATTTTGAATGGGTTATTGAAGCAAGAGATATTGATTTATTAGGTAAGAATGTTCGTAAAGCTACCCAATTACTTATAAATCCAATCTTGTTACAAAAGAATAAAGTTGGTGAAGCTCTCGAAGAATATAACCAATCAAAAGCTTCTGTTGGTAAATTAGGTTATCTTTTCGGTGTATGGACTGCAAATGGTAATGAAAACACCATTTCTGCCTCTGACTTGGAGCTTCTTGAACGTATTGGTGAATATGGTTCAGCTTTTGGCTTAAATATTGCAACCACTACCCAAAAACATCATTCAAATTCAAGAGTTGTTACTGTTTTAGGTGAACATGGTGAGGAACTTGAATCTATCAAGGCTCCACATAAACAAGTTTTGAAAGTTGATGCTTCAAGCATTCATGGTGTTGTTTCAGATTTATCTTTAGATTCAGATGATGAAGCTGAAACCGATTCCGAAGGTGAATTTCAAAAAGCTGATGTCAGCATTACCCTTGAAGGAGGTAAGGTCTTTAATAAATTAGCTAAGAAACTCGGATTAACTGGTTCATTTGTTCCATCATCATTCAAATCAGAATCTCTTGAATTCCGTGAAAACTATCTTGCTGGTCTCATTGATTCTAATGGTGAATCTGAAATTTACAAAAATGGTTCAATCACTGCTTTTACCAAAGTCAATAGTGCTGAAGTTCGTGATGGTGTTGTTGACATTGCTCGTTCTCTTGGTATCAAAGCTGTTGCTAGCACCAAAAAAGTCAATGGTAAGAAATCATATGTCATCAATTTATCAGGTGCAGCTTTGATAGGTGTCCTTAATAAGTCTGGTGTAACTAGAAACATTTACCAAGGATCAGTTGATTTTGAACGTAAAGCTGTAGCAATTAACTTCAATGTTGAACAAGTTGAATCAGCTGATTATTTCGGTATTACTCTTGATGACGAATCTGATCATCAATTCTTATTATCTAACTGTTCATTAGTTCATAATTGTGGAGAACGTGGTAATGAAATGGCCGAAGTTTTAATGGAATTCCCTGAATTATACACTGAAGTTAGTGGTAGAAAAGAACCAATTATGAAACGTACTTCATTGGTTGCTAACACTTCTAATATGCCAGTCGCTGCTAGAGAAGCATCAATCTATACTGGTATTACTTTAGCAGAATATTTCAGAGATCAAGGTAAGAATGTTAGTATGATTGCTGATTCCTCATCACGTTGGGCAGAAGCCTTAAGAGAAATTTCTGGTAGATTGGGAGAAATGCCTGCGGACCAAGGTTTCCCAGCTTATTTAGGTTCTAAATTAGCTTCTTTCTATGAAAGAGCCGGTAAAGCTGTTGCATTAGGATCACCAGAAAGAATTGGATCTGTTTCAATTGTTGCAGCTGTTTCTCCAGCTGGTGGTGATTTCTCCGATCCTGTTACTACTTCTACTTTAGGTATTACCCAAGTTTTCTGGGGTTTAGATAAAAAATTAGCTCAAAGAAAACATTTCCCAAGTATAAACACAGCAGTATCATATTCCAAATATACCACTGTTTTGGATAAATACTATGATTCAAATTATCCTGAATTTGCCGGTTTAAGAGATAGAATTAAGGAAATTTTATCTAATGCTGAAGAATTAGAACAAGTTGTTCAATTAGTTGGTAAATCAGCTTTATCAGATTCTGATAAAATTACTTTAGATGTTGCTACTTTAATCAAAGAAGATTTCTTACAACAAAATGGTTACTCAACTTATGATCAATTCTGTCCAATTTGGAAAACTTATGATATGATGAGAGCTTTCATGACATATCATGATGAAGCACAAAAAGCAGTTGCTAATGGTGGACAATGGTCAAAATTAACTGAATCTACTAGTGAAATCAAACATGCAGTTTCATCTGCTAAGTTTTTTGAACCTTCAAAGGGTAAAGAAGCTGCTGAAAAGGAATATGGTGATTTATTAACCAGAATTTCTGAAAAATTTGCTGAAGCATCTGAGTAATTAATTCCAATATTTACTCAACTTTTATTGTTTAGAGACTTAAGAATATAAAATTTATTGATAGAATTTCTATACTACTAACACTTGAATAAGTCTATAGTGCTTTGTAAGCAACTTGTGATGAAATTGTCTGAACCATCTATGACTCCCATGATTTCATTTCCCATTGAATCATATGGGTTGCCATTACCTTCAAATGGCTGTGTTCCTACCAATGGTATCCCGTTTGGTGTAAATGGATGATGGAACTCATCTGTTATGTTATATTTGGGATATGGTGTAGCTAGGATTGAATTTGAACTATTTTTATTAAAATGGACCTCTTTTAAAACATCCTCTAAATCTTGAGATCTTCCTTCTTTGGCTCGGTGAACAGGTTTATCGGAAGATTGTTCTGTCTTTATTGGGCTCTTAACTGGACTGTCACTGGTAGTATAATATGTGGTAGCGGTAGCATTGCCATCAGTACTTTTTGACTTATTGCTACCTTTATTTCTGGCAATGAACCAGCTAGAAAAGTATGAAGTATTACCTGAAACTCCTGACATTTTATCCCCAAACTTTTTGGATTGAAATGGATGATTCCCATTCAATATTAAGTCAGTATTATGTTGAGAATCCGTTGGCTTCCATCTTATTAATCTGTCTTCCATACAATCATGAAATGAGTCTCCTGTGTAGAAGTTTGAATTTGAAATAATTGATTTCCTTATTTGTAAAGGCTCAGTA
This sequence comes from Yamadazyma cerambycidarum, assembly GCA_030574835.1. Lineage (NCBI taxonomy): Eukaryota > Fungi > Ascomycota > Pichiomycetes > Serinales > Debaryomycetaceae > Yamadazyma > Yamadazyma cerambycidarum. The sequence goes on from JAJMFR010000016.1 coordinate 265,059, forward strand.
GCAGGTATTGGAATATTATCATTGATGACTTCTAATGGTGGTGTATACATCAGGTCTGGACTGTCAGATAATTCAATTTCAGAACTTGGTATTTGAGTTGGGAATTTGGATGATTCTATTTGTCCATTACTTCTTAGTTTTATTAATTCTCTTGAATGAATGGATTGGGGAATAGGGGAGTGTTCAACTTCTTCTGGTGGGCAGTCCTCCTTTTCTTCATTTATCATTATTTTTGGTTCGTCCCCTTCATTTGCACTGGTTATAACCTTCAATGATGAATACTTCTTGGATTGGTGTTTGATATTTAATGGTGCACTAGTTATAAACAGAAATATATCATTTGTTTCTAATTGGTTTTGATCTTCTTCTCTTACTAAATTTATAGGAGATGTTTCATAAACAATCTGTTCAGAACATTCCTGTTGTAAGTCTTCTTGCCCTAAACTTTGTTCCAAATCTTCACATTGTGGTTCAATATTGTCTAAATCAGTGGTTAACTCAAATTCCCAATCATCAATATTTCTAACAATCTCAGAAATTTGTGAAAACCGTTTACTTGGTTCACTAAAATATCTCTTTACTTGGGGCTTTGCTTTATTGCCTTGTAGTGGAGCACTTGAAGGAACTTTAACTGTCATTTATTTTTTGCAACCAATTTGTGGTTGCACACAATCGCAGATGCAGTCTTGATGCGGCATTGACAAGTCACGCTACCAAGAGGGGACCAGTCATTATAAGTTTGAAGCAATACTGAAACAAGGGGTACTATCAATAGTACCCTTGTTTGAATCTATCAAAGAGTATTAGATGTACATTAGAAAGTTGATGCCTTGATCAGGGCCAACTATAAGAGGATCTTCGTATGAACTAAGCATCCTTAAATAGTACAGAGTGACCACCTATAGGTCTTTACGACAAGTAAATACAATATGTATTAACGGACTTACTATCTAACATGGTAATACACATAGATCCATAATTGAATGATGATCTTCTAATAAATTCAACACAATTTTTCAATCAAGATCTTTCGTAAAAAAGACCTTAACTAATCCATTTCAACTTCAATTTCATCGTTATTCAATTAACAATTACTGTCCGATTACTTGGATCTAGCTCTAACCTTCCGTCTCTTTCTCTTTAATCTTCTAACTCTCTTTTTTCTCCATTTATCTCTCATATTGAAAATAAACTTAAGTGAAAAGAAGAAAAAAAATTGCTGAGCGAACTTTATAAATTTTTTCCAACGAGTAGGGCATAACCGTTATTTTTATTTTGCACGTGAGTGCGTGACGTTTGATGTGGTTTAAGAGTTGCTGTAAATACTGATTGAAAAGGGGTTATATGAGAACAAAAAAGAGCCTATTGGATGATTGAAGTTAGCTAAATTGATTCAGCTTTATACAATACTGATATGCCGTTCAGTGTGGATTTTAGATGGGTAGTTTATTAATTTCTCTATTGGCTACTAAGAACCAATTCGCAGTGCAGAATTGTACAGAATTCGCAGTACAAAATAGATATCTCAGTACGGTTCTCTCAGTACGGTTATCTCAGGCTTATCGCAGTAATCTCAGTCCAGATATCTCAGTATCCTATTCCTATTTACAACTATTCTACTACATCATTAACTTTTAATTCCTTATTCAACCTAAGAGTCTCTTGTGTCAACGCTTTTAATAACTCCTCCTTCAATTCAGGTAATTCTAATTCTTCAGTTAAATCATTGATAATCTCTTTAGTAATAACTAACCTTTCGCTATCTTGAACATTATCGAATTTTAATTCCAACTGGGTATCATACCTTTCATAAATTTCATCAATTTGTTCAATGGATTCAAATTTCAAATGCTTGCTACCAACAATTGGGTCCTTATCATTAAAACCTTCTAACAAATATTCTAAATGTTTTATACCTAATAATGCTTTGATATTACAATAGAACCTATAGGCGAAATAAAATCCGGGTATATTAGGAACCACTGGTACCAAAGCAAATGGTAAAGATAAAGGAACAGCAACACCACATAAAATTGAATATTTCAAATGCTTTGAATATGAATCATCTCTAAACTTATATAATTGATTTAAGATATTTGAAGATTGCATAAGATTTGGGTGATATAACGGAATTGGTTTAATTTGATTTGCTGGGATCTTCAATGCATCTATTTGATTCTGAATCAATGCTGATCCTGATTTATTGCTATTTTCACTAGTAGTAGATTTCAAAGCTTCGGAGACGTTATTCAATGCATCTTCATTGATTTCTCTGATCATTGATGTTCTAGAAGGGAATGACCTTAATGAAGCTTCTTCATAATCAACTGAGTTCAAAATTCTCTTAGCAAATTGGGTGACTTTGACATTTACTGTTAGTTTGGAATTGTTCAATTTGTTCCATCCTTTTAATGCCAAATTGATTGCTTTATTTTCGATTTTTGTAAAGATTGGATATTTATTTCGGTTACTAGGATCCAATATCGTCAGTTTGTGATGACAATAAATATACGATTTTTCAGTGGTAATTGGTAATGCTATAACATAGATGGATGAATTATTTACACGTGAAGATGGTTTAGGTTTCAGTGGTGAAGATGAATTGAATCTTTGGAGTATAGTTTTATGATGATTTACCTTTATAACATTGTTTAATCTTAGTATCATGGGATGGTTCGTTTATTTTTCTCTTTTTGTGGATCGACCTTGGTTACTTAAAGACTATGGTGTTTGAATAGACTTACGACTTTCTGGAATTGGTACTTTTTTGGGAACTGCGAAAATGGTCAGGTGGTTTGGAGTTTATGGTTTTACCTTGATAGTTGAACAGTTCAAGTGTAGTTAGTCCAACCTTATGATACGAATTTTATATGTCCTATGCCCCCATCAATCAAGTGTTGACTCTTAAGGAGGTATGAGTTCTTGAACTTTCAGAAATAGACGATATGCATTATGTGGCATATCGTATAGGATAAGCTTTACAGAAATGATTGCCTTGCTAAGGTACCCTGTAAAGTAAGAGCTCCTACCATTGGACTTTTGATAAAAACGACAGTTTCCCCATTTATTCCATAACATATAGATTTAGAGATCTAACAAATGACCTAGAGGCTAATACAGTTTCTCCAAGAAACTTTGCTGTATGACCTGAGATCAAAACCATGTAGGTGTTTATCAGATTTGATTTGCAAAAATATCAATGACAATACTGATTTACAACATAAAGAATCAGTGATCTTGTTCTGAATGTTGTATAACTATAGTTCTATAACCTGAATCATATAGTAATACCTTCAATGGCCACCTTGCAACAACCATTAGGTTTGTGCGGAATGGTTCCCCATCTCTGAGCAATTGTCGTAGTAAATCGATTGCAGATTCCCCCTAATTTACTACCAGACTCCGCGAACGTAATACTATAATCTAATTTTGTTTGCGCTTGTGGCAGGAATTTCAATAGACAATAGAGCATTATTTACATTAATTTTTTAATTACCCATACATAACACTTCACACAGAAACGATAATCCATATATTACACCTTCAAGCATATAGAGAGACCTATGACTGAGGAATCTAGAAGAAAATCTGCTAGTGTTAGTTTAGTACCAGCAAACCCATTTGAAAACACTACCGTAAGATCTTATAGTCATAGACCTAATATCGTACCACCTTATGTTTTAGATACATTATCAGAAGCACATTATAAAGAACAGTTATCCAATAGTAATGTCAATAACAATCAATCAGATATCAATCCATCAATAAAGTCTGTACATAAAAAGGAAAGTAATGAGGACGAATATTTAACATTTGCAAATGATGATCCATTCATCAAGACCTTTGATAGCAATTGGAATAAGTTTTTAGGTAGCATCAAACACCCCACATCATATCCTAAGGATGACACTACTTTTGACAAGGATGGAGTTTTTAAGAATGATTTGGAAGGGTCTTGGGGTGGTGCCGAAAGGTTGAAATTTGCATTATTAGGTAGTCAATCAAGCGATGAAGATACTTATGTTAACGAACGGTCAATTGGAATATCTTCATTTTTCAAATTGTTTGAATCTAAGCATTCTAATAATCATCATGATAAGAATATTGATGCACCAAAAGTTCGATCAAAAGCTGGTTATTGGATGTCAGATGAGAAAAGAGCAGATTTAATTCCAACCTTAAACCGAATATTTGTCATTAATCCTTTGGCTCCATTATTATTAAGAATTTGTATAATATTTTTTTCCATTTGTTCATTAGCTTTAGCTTGTACTATTTATCATAATTCCAATAAAGAATATGAAGGGGTCAAAATACCTCAACAGCCAAGTATTATAATGGCGATTGTAGTTCAATGTTGTGCCATTGTATATGTCACTTACATTGCATACGATGAGTATAGTGGTAAGCCTTTAGGATTAAGGGATCCATTAGGTAAAATGAAATTGATTATGTTGGATTTGTTATTTATAATATTTTCATCGGCTGATTTGTCATTAACTTTTAACACCTTGTATGATGATGAATGGGTTTGTTCATCAGACCCATTGAAGGATTCGTCCTCAGCTGATTACATACCAAATGTTGGGTCAATTTGTAGACGACAAAGAGCTCTAGCTGCATTTTTATTCTTAGTGAATTGTTTGTGGTTACTTACATTTACTATTAGTATTATAAGGGTTGTGGATAGAGTATCAGTTGGTGGTCAAAGGACATAATTGAATAGGAATGAACGATTTATGATAAGAGCGACGCATTTTATTATCTCTTGAATTTATCAGCTTTCAACTTTTAGGATCTGTTGTCATGCAAAAGAACTGGTGGAGTAAACATTTCTCTGTTAAGATATACCATAAAATCTTGAACTTGTGTTGAACTAGCTGCCACCTGAAAGTCATACAAGTATGTAATATGATATATAACGGGGCAAGATATGCCCCTCTTAGTGATGAACTGATCCTTTCCCCAGTAATTTTATCTTCAATCCACCACAGCCACATGAAAATAAGCTATTTGATTATCATGCCATCAAACTCTAATAGCTAACAGGTATACATCACAAATGAAGTTAAAAGTTCGAGGAGGCGGGCCCTCACCAATTCCCTTATGCGGATTCAAGTTCTCTCACAATTGTAATCCGACCTCACAAATCAACTAGAGATATGTCACAATCATTTCCAGTTGCAAGTGATTTGAATGGTACTTGGAATTTTATTCAATCCAGTTTAGGTTTGATATTAGGATCCAGTGGTGATCAAGGTGTCACGCCATTAGCTTATATGCATTGTTATACAGCAGTTTATAATTATTGTACCAATAAATCTCGTCATAGTTCGTCAGGATCAGGATCAGTTTCACATACAAATTCATATTCATTAGCTGGAGCAGAAATCTATTCGAAGTTAGAACAGTATTTAGTTAAATTCATTAGTAATTTACAACAAGATCCAAATGATACTTTTTTGGAATTTTATGTTAAAAGATGGAAAAGATTTACCATTGGAGCTGGTTATATGAATAATGTGTTTGATTATATGAATAGATACTGGGTTCAAAAGGAAAGAAGCGATGGTAGAAGAGATGTTTATGATGTCAGTACATTATGCATATTACAATGGAAAACTCATATGTTTAATAATGTTTCTGAGAAATTAATTAATGAAACTTTACAACAGATTGAAAAACAGAGAAATAATGAAATTGTCGATACTAATTTGATATCAGTGGCCATAAAGTCCATAGTTTATCTTGGAGTCGACACTCAAGATTTGAAAAAACCAAATCTAATTGTATATATAAATCATTTTGAAAAGCAATATTTGGAAAAAACTAGTGAATATTATCGTAATGAGAGTAATTTATTCTTAATGGATCATAATGTTGTTGATTATATGAAAAAATGTGAAATCAGGTTAAATGAAGAAATTTCAAGATCAAATAACTATTTAGAAGACCATACTAAAAAATGTTTATTGGATGTTTTACATACAGTATTGATTAAAGATCATGCCCAAGAAATGTATGATCAATTCATCAAATTGTTGGAAAATAATGATATTGATGATATTCAAAGAATGTATAAATTATTATCAAAGGTCCCAAGTACTTTGCAACCATTAGCTGATTCCTTGGAAGATTATATCAAAGCTGAGGCTGCTAAAGTTATAGATGTGATCCAAAAGGGTGGTGAAACTACCAATAGTAATGAAGATGACGCAGCTACTAAGAAAAAACCATCTGGTGTCAATCCTAAAATCTATGTTCATAGTTTAATATCTGTCTACTTGAAATTTAATGAAGTAGTGGATAATGCGTTTTTAAAAGATCCAATTTTCATAAAGTCTTTGGATAATGCATGCCGTCATTTTGTCAATAGAAACTCAATTGCGGTTTCTTCTCCAAAGGGTGTTAGCAAGACTCCTGATATTTTAGCCAAATATGCTGATACATTTATAAAGTCAAGTGGTAAAGAATCTGAAACTTTTGATATGAATGCTGACAATTTAATGATTATTTTCAAATTTGTCGATGAAAAAGATACTTTTGAAGAACATTATAGGCGTATGTTAGCCAAAAGATTAATTAATAATACCAGTAAATCTGAAGAATTAGAGGAAAGTGTTATCAAAAGATTACAAGAGGAAAATTCTTTGGAATATACTACTAAAATGTCAAAGATGTTTGCTGATATGAAATCTTCAGAAGATCTTAAGATTAAAATGAGAGATAAATTAGATGATCTTAACACTAGTATAAAAGATTTTACACCATTAATTTTAGCTAATTCAATGTGGCCATTTTCAAAATTAGATGATTATGATTTGAATCTACCACCTGATTTACAATCAATCTTAGACAATTTCAAGAAATTATATGAACAAGCTCACAATGGTAGACAACTAACCTGGTTATGGAATCATGGTAGAAGTGAAGTTAAAGCTAATTTATCAAGAAAAGGTAAACCACCATTTACATTTATCGTAACTAATGTCCAATTGATGATTTTATTAGCTTACAATAAGAAAAACACTTACAGTTTTCAAGAATTAGTTAACGAAATTGGCGTCGCGCCTCATATTCTTGATAATCAAATAACTCCGATGGCTAAATATAAATTATTAGAACAAGATCCAGCCGGTAGTGAATATCAAAATAATCCGAACACTAAATTCACAATGGTAGAAGAATATAAATCAAGAAAATTAAAAGTCAATTTTGTCAGTTCATTGAGAAGTGAAATTAAACAAGAGGATGAAGATGCCAAAAAAGAAATTGATGAATCAAGAAAGAATTATCTTAGTGCTTGTATAGTTAGAATTATGAAAGCAAGGAAAACAGCAACTCACAATGAATTATATAATGAGGTTGTCACTCAAAGTTTATCAAGATTTCATGCAAGAAATATTGATGTTAAAAGAGTAATACTGTACTTGATTGAAAAAGAATTTTTGAAGAGGATTGATAATAACACATATGAGTATTTAGCATAATACACGAACTACTGCGGGACAAATTTGCGGTCGCCAAATTAGGCTCCCTCTAAGAAAAACGTTGCATTAACGATTCATGTTGCAGTAACCAGCTAATTTATGGTACATTGGCAACAAGTTTTCGGGTATCTACGACCCATGGCACTCGTTTCTGAATAAGTAATTATACTTGCATTGTTTCTTTCTTCACTCAATTGGGAATGGCCATATTTGTATACTGACAATTGAAAATTTCAAAGAAACGGCTTGTTTAAGTCGACTGAAATTTCAAATATTCGCCGAAACCAGCTGCCATTAACTAGGATGTAGTAAACAATGGTGGGGTATAGATTTTTTTTAGCTTAAACGTAAACACACGTTGCTTTTACGGAAAAACATGTTCAGTTCTGTAACTAAAGCCAGGCGTTTATTTATCTGCAGACCCTAACATATCAACCCCATGCAGCAATGTCCAAAAAAGCTTAGATAAATTCTGGCCTGATATTTTTTGGACTTCAGCAAGCATTGACCAACGGTGCCAATTGAATGGAGACTTATTCGCCTATCAAGAGATTTCAGAATATGGACTTTTGTATTTTTATACTGTATTATGGTTCATATTTTATGATATGGTTTATTGTAAAAGCAGTTTATTAAAGAAAGTATCTTGTTTATTTAATCAACTTTATTTATGTTAATCGTGTAATCTAAAATTAGCTTAGAATCTATTTTGGACAGTTACGATCTTAAAACAACATACGTGTCCAGCTTATGTACCATTTCTAAAATTGAAGACAACTCACAGATTTTGTAAAACAATTCCTGAATCTTGCATTTACGATATCATACTAGTCACATTTATTGTTTTTAAGCAGTTCCGCATTAGTCCATCATACTTCCGCTCCGGCATGATGCGTCCAAACGAGGGAATCAAATTCCCTTTTATGGTAAGCAGCTAAACAATAGAATTGCTTATTTTACTAATGAGGCATAAGGGAATGTAACGAAAAATAATAAATTCCTAAAAGGGTTGTTATCTTTTGCGATTTTTTTACGAATCAAGAAACCAAGCTTTTCAAAAATTAGAAAACTTTTGGATCAATAGACCCTGTCCTGAAGTAGAAATTTCATGCCTTTTCTTGGATAGTCTATATCTTGCAGTATTTCCTCAATAGGGAATCCTTTGTTCTGCATAATTACTGCAATGTGGCTCATAATGACTGGAAACGGAGATTCAGCCATATGAGAGATTGTTTACCTTTCCCTAACCTCAAACAGGTATTTCCTGTTTTTAATTAAAACTTGACAATATCTTGAAAAAGTAATTGGACACCTGGAATTGGCATGCCTTTTTACGGCGGATCTGGTTCAAGTCCGAGAATGGACTTTAGAATTTCATGACTTCCTCAAACTGCCAAACAATATAACTACTTATGGCGGATTTTATTTCTTTTCAGTAACCTTCGATTAAGGATGAATTTTATTGTCGCAGATTTGGCAATTCCCTTTTCAGAAGTATCATGACAAGGTTGCGGCGAGTTTATTGAAAGGTAATTAAAGAAAAAATTGCCCCAACTATTTAAGTCCGGCAATTTGTCAGAGTCTGTAACAGAATCAAATCGAATCATGTTAGCAAAGGTTTTAATAAGTGGTTTACTTTTATTGAAAGCTGCTAATGCTGCTGATAGCGTTGGTGGATGTGAAATAAACAAAGACAACTTGAGCAAAGGGCTCCAAGTTGAGTATTTTCAAAATGCAACAGCTTCTGTTACAAATCAACCAACAGGAGCACCTAATTCCGTATATGAAAATTACTTTGCAAAAGTTAATTCATGGACTCCAACCTCAACTACGAAAGGAGTAACAAATCCTAATTTCAACATTTCAAGTAGTATTTCGGACCCTACTTATTATAATCTTTATGGTATCAATACCAATATGGCTCATATAGTTACCAGATACACTGGTTATTTATACGCTGAAACTGATGGTGATTACACCATAGCCCTTCCAGATAAAACTAGTATCAACAATGCTGGTTCCATTGCCATTGGTGACGGATTAGCTATGGACTGTTGTGGAGCATCTAACTCACCTTATTCTCCCGGTGGAAGTCAAGTCCATTCTTCATTAGATTTTGTTGATGCTGATAATGGTTTAGGTCCTGGGCTGGTAACTTCAACAACTGTAACTTTGAAGGCCGGTACTTACTATCCAATAAAAATGATGTATTATAATGGATTCGAAGGGCCAGCGGGTTTCAACATGGTTTTAACAAAGCCAGATGGTACCACTCTTAATTCCGGTTTCCCTTTCTATTCTGTAAATAATGATGAGGAAGATCAAGCTTGTGACGTTCCATCTACTACCACAGTTCCATGGACCGGTACCTTCACTTCAACTTATACTAGTACTGGACCTAGTACCACCATCATTGTTGTTGAAACTCCAACCCCAACTCCAGATATTCCAACTACCACAGTTCCATGGACCGGTACCTTCACTTCAACTTACACTAGTACTGGATCTGATACCACCATCATTGTTGTTGAAACTCCAACCCCTACTCCAGACATTCCAACTACTACCGTCCCAGGTACCGGTATCTCCACCACAACTTACACTAGTACTGGATCTGATACCACCATCATTGTTGTTGAAACTCCAACCCCAACTCCAGATATTCCAACTACCACAGTTCCATGGACCGGTACCTTCACTTCAACTTACACTAGTACTGGATCTGATACCACCATCATTGTTGTTGAAACTCCAACCCCTACTCCAGACATTCCAACTACTACCGTCCCAGGTACCGGTATCTCCACCACAACTTACACTAGTACTGGATCTGATACCACCATCATTGTTGTTGAAACTCCTTCCCTGAGTGAAGTTCCACCAACTACCACCTCAGTTCCATGGACCGGTACCTTCACTTCAACTTACACTAGTACTGGACCTAGTACCACCATCGTTGTTGTTGAAACTCCTACCCCTACTCCAGA